>JAUCMS010002489.1:0-27796 GCA_032357445.1 Enteromius radiatus
TGGACGTGATTTGATGAGGGAATGATTAGCTGACGGGCTGCCAGCCGTGTGTGATTTATTCGTCCAGCGATCCTCTCGAAATTATGTTATTAGCAAAACATTCACTAATTGGCATTTTAAAGTGGTTATTTAAATAGTATGTTTTTGATGAACTTTATCCTAGTAACATAAGTGCTGTATTTGTAGTCCATTGAATGTTTCTCCTCCTACATAAAACCTTCTCAGTTGTTTGTGTATTTGACAAATACTGCATTTAATCTGCTTCGTCTGTGATAAAGTATGCAAACGCTGCTATAAAAAGCAATAAATCTCTGATCAGTCAAAGGGTTAAATTTAACCCTCTTAACCACACCTCCAAACAGTATCACACCATCTTTTACAGTGTTTAACAGGTGTCTTTATTTTATTGCTGTGACAAAATAGACAAAATAGACTGACTGCAGAAGAAACCACAGTAGAAATAACTAGTAGGAATCAGAGTTTTATGTTTTATTCTCTTATACGGTCGTGGTCAAATCATCCACTGCTGTGATGCTGCAGTGAAAAGGCTCTTACTGTACAGCTCAGAGAGAGAGAGCGAACAGTTGTATGTGTTTTTGTGTGGTAAGATGAATATATGAATGGTGATGCTGACTCATAAAACAGTATGTGTGAGAGTGTGTGTGTGACTGTGGTGTTAAAATATACTCATCCATGCAGAGCACTAGATTAACACATGCTGAGGTTTGTGTGCGTTTACTTAGTTGCTGGAGTGAAAATGGTGACATATGGTCAAAAAACGCCATATTTTGGAAACAAACTAAAGTTGTCCTCTGCCTAGTCTCATTTAGTCCCTCCCCATTTGTTTCAGCCAGTTTCTGTCTCATCCAGTACTAGTAGCAGCTTACACTAAAGTATGTTTGTTCATATTATACATATTATGTATTTACATATTATGTATATATGTAAATTGAAGCTGCTCGTTAAAATACAATGTAAATGTTTCCTTTTTTGAAGTGAAAAGCTCATTGCTGATCTCAGATGAGAGGGAAAGGGGATCCCCTGGTGTCTGTAGTGATGTAGTTTCAGAATGCGATTAAATCTCAGTTCATGGATTCCAAATTGAACAGCTTTAGTGGCTGATGGCTCAAACTTCAGAAGGTTTTCAGTGAGGTGCAGATTTGATCTGTGTGATTGAATGCAGGATTTCAAATGTGGCATTTTTCCTCGACACCTAGTCTTTGCTTTATTTGAATTCAAGTGTGTGTGTGTGTGTGTGTGTATAGCTCTTTATGTTTGTTTCTGCCTGTGTGCATGTTCATTTGTGCCTGAAAAAAGAAACAAACTTACCTCCCAATTAGAAAAAAATGAGTGTCAGTGTATCTCTCGAGAGTGAATCCATTGTGGGTACTTTAGGATGAGTAACTGAAATTCCTCCTTTTGAAAGTCCTTTATTCAAAGCGTGGCTTTACTATGGTAATTAGAAATGGTGCTTTAGGAGAGTCCGCATGTCATCGAGAAAAGCCCACTTCGACTTCCTATAATTTAACAGGAGTTAGATAACACAGACAACAACTCCCCAGTTCTCTTCTTACTCTCATAACATACTTTACTGAATCCTAATGACCAAATCCCTTTCTCCTATGCAGAAGACATCTAAAGTATGGGATTTCTGCACCGCTCACAACAACAAAAAAAAATGTATTAAACTGGGATAGGAGAAATATTTTTATCATTGAGAAACTCACTGATGTCATTCTGACATGACATTTCAAACTAATCCAGACTTTGGCTTATTCAGTGGGCTGAACCATGTATTAAAAAGAGATTTTTACTGTGATCTCACTCTGTCTCTCATTCCTGACACACACACACTTCAGTAGGATAGTTCTCTTTGGATTTTATGTTGTTGGACTGCAGATGGAGATGAGATACAGTCCTGCAGGGCTGCCATGTGTGATGAATACGCTGATGGAATTGGCCAGGATTATACTGGAATGCCAATATATGAAATATAAAAGAACATTAATTGGCTTTTCACACCTGAAATTGTTTACCCAGGAGTTATTACATATAAATACCAGGAGTGTTTAATCTTGGGTTGCCAGGCTTTGAAATTTCACACTGTACATTTGTAAACCCATTTGCGGATGGATTTGATGGTCTTATTTGCATATTTACAAGCTTAATAACATTGATTGGACAAGTACAACACGTGACAAGCACACAAACTGTTTTAATAACCGCTTGTCCATCTGGCAGTGGGCTTTGTTGTCCCTGTGGACTTTTATAAAATAAACTTAAATGACTGAAAATCTGGGTCTGGGACAAGGGTAAAACAATAAAGTCTTTTTTTTTGGAGGGTTTCAAATCTACCCAAAAAGGCATTAGAAAAATTGCCAAGTAAATGTATGATTAAAAAAATCTATTTTAAATATGTCTTTGTTAATACGGAACCAAACGTCACAGAACTCGACTTTCTCACACTCTGTCTCATTCACTGTCTCCTTCTCTTCTTCTACAGGCTCCAACTATTCCAGTCCATCGTTGGCTCCAGTCCCCAGTCTGAATGAGGACGAGCGTGTGGGGGGCGGGGGGGGGGTGCTGGGTCTTGCACCTGAACACATTCCCACCCCTGGCGCCCCCCTCAGTTGGCAGGCAGCCATCGACGCGGCACGGCAGGCCAAGCTGATGGGCACCACCGGAGCCCCGATCTCTACTGCGAGCTCCACGCAGCGCAAACGCCAGCACTACACCAAACCCAAGAAACAGGCCAGCACTGCCTCCACGCGCCCACCCCGAGCCCTTCTCTGCCTCACTCTTAAAAACCCCATCCGCAGGGCGTGCATCAGTATCGTGGAATGGAAGTATCCTTTACTGACCTCTGACCTGCTTGTTATGTATATATACACACTACTGTTCAGAAGTTTTGGGGTCGGTAACATTTTTGAAAGAAATATCTTATGCTCACCAAGACTGCAATAAAAACAGTAATATTATGAAATATTATTTCAAATTAAATTGTTTTCTATGATGATGTGATGGCAGAGCTACATTGCCATTACGCAAGTTTTGATTCTCATGTGATCAGAAATCATTCCAACATGCTGATTTGCTGCTCAAAAAACATTTAAAATGAATATTGTTGAAAACGGTTGTGCTGCTTAATATTTTTTAAGGAAATCTTGTGGAAAACTGTTGTTTTCAGAGTTCTTTGATGAATTAAAATATTAAAAAAGCAGCATTTTTGGAAGTAGAAAACTTTTGTGACAGTGTAAACTTTTTGACTGTCACATTTGATCAACTGAATGCATCCTTGCTTAGTAAAGGTATTGATTTCTTTCAAAAATTTAAATATTACTGTCTTTGCTGTAATTCGTGTTTGAATATGACAAGACAATACACTGATTCAAGGCCTATCACATTAAAAAGCACACAAAAATATTTCCTTTTTTGTAATGTCCATTCCAAAGTGACATCCAAAATAGTCTCATAGTGAGTTTGTGACAGCTGCTTCAGCAGGTAGCTGAACAAACAGTTGATATCTGAATGTTAATTAATGTTACAGTTACAGACTACTTATACACTCAGAACGTAGCTGACTTTAAGGCTTTAAGGCCATAAATGTATTATTTTCATATTTTGATTCGCAGCAGTGCTTCTGAATAGGTGTGCTTATTAATTGCTGTATAATCTGTTTGTTATTCTAACAGTCAGCGTTAGACAGATGTGCTGTGGTATCTTTGTGCTGTTGTAAAAATACAATGATGCATGAAGCAGTACCAAAATATAAGAACCCTCCAAAAAGACCCTCAAAAAAGAAGAAAAAAATTCTTCTCATCACCAACATTCCCTTTTTGCTGCATTACAGGTATAAATAGACTTTTTGTGGTTTTTATGCCATTACTTTCTACAAAGGGTTAAATCGAGTTGAGCTTTGATGAGTCATTCAAGTGCACCCCTGAAATGAATTTTTACAGGAGACTGTAGGACGGTGTGTTCCCCTGTCCTTTCCCCCTTCCTCTCTTTCTTCCCCTCTCTCTCATGGTTTTATGTAATCGTTTCTGCCCACGAGAGACAGCGATAGGCCCCTGACCAGAAAAATATGTTAATGAGGATTGATTGGTTGAGTAAAATGCTTCATTCATCAGAAAACAGGAGATCCAGCTCCCATTCACAGCTTCAGCCAAGAACCGATCACATCATCAAAGATTTCCCCATAAATTCATAAAGCGGCACGAGGGAACGGCTGAACTGCGGAGACAGAGAAATATTTTCCCTCATTAATTTCAGTAGGATATTTCATAAAAGTTCCTATTTCGCCAGTTCTATCCGTATGTGTCTTCGGTCTTGCACACACTTGACTGGATCTGTATCTCCGGAGACTCCAGAGCCCATCTCTCCTGTCTTTGGCTGTGTTGCCATGCCAACAGCTCCTCTCAACAGGCTGAACAGGTCCATGTACACACACACACACCCCTCCCACACGCACACACGCACACACACACACACAAACGCATGCATATTGACCCCTCCTACAAACATGAATTCGGTCACACACATTCGCATTATGCACAGTCAAGCAGGTCTCATATATAGAAGTGTTATTTATAACCTTGTAAGACCTTTAAAGATTAAATTCAGTTTGGGTCTGCCTGCAATGGTCTGTTTTTACTCCTTTGGGGACCCGAACTACTGATCTACAAGCATGTTTATCTAAATGGGTTACAGGGTCTATGGCTCTGTAATTCTGAACTAACCCCAGAGAGCCATAACTCAAGGCCCAGACAGCAGATACAAGAGAAACATCCAGAAAAACAAGAACACATCTGTTTCTCCTCAGGACACGTGCCATGCGACTCAACACCCATCTCGGAGAAATCCATTCCTGTAACAAATGATGACACAGTTTGATTGCATTTCCAGCAGAACTGAAAGCCAAACAAACAATTTGGCCAGTGAAAAGAGAGAGGGAGGAGAGGAAGAGAGAGAGAAGGAAAATGGGAGGGAGGGGGGTGTGAAGATCGTTGTCTTGATGAAGGCCAGGTTTTTGAAGAACTTGGCCTTGCTATTAACAGGAAAGAAAAAAAGAGCAGAGAGGATCTGGACTCTTACATACTGTCTTGTGCACTGATACTGAACTTAACATGTACTGTGCTGTATGTGTGTGTGCTGTTCTTTTGCTTGCGTATGAAACAGGTTTTCTTTAACACTGACTCTTCAGACCGTTTGAAATCATAATTTTGATGACTATTTTTGCAAACTGTGTGGCCTTAGCTGTCTACATCCCTTTCCCCGAGGATGATTCCAACGCAACCAACTCAAACCTGGTAAGAGACGCTCTGCTTCACAGCACAAGTCAGAAATGAGCATGTTGATGATGATTTGAGAGTGATGATAATGATGATGATCATTATGGAATTAAGACTGTAATTATAATGTTTGTGGTGCGCTGCTGCTGATGAATATGCCGATGACCGTAGTGGTGAGGATGATTATGGCTGTAATAGTGATGGATGTTATATTGGTGATGATGGTGGTGGTAATGTGATTATGGGAATGGTGAGGACGATATTTGTGGTGATGGTTTTGCGGTATGATTGTGTTTATTGTAGTAGCAGTGGGTTGCGATGGGTATATGGTGGTAATGATGGTGATTATGGCAATGATAGTAGCAGTGAGGATGATTATGATAATTGTTTGGATAGTTATGTTGTGACGGTAGTGGTACTGGTAAGGATAATACTAGTTGTGACAGAGATTGGTAATGATGATGGTGAGGATAGTTATGTCTGTAATGATAATGATGACGGATGTTATGTGATGATTGAATTACGTAAATTGTATTACGTAAGCCAAAAAATCTTTAAGGTCAGCTTATTCTTTTCTTTTTATTATTGTTGTGTTTTTATGGTTGTGATTATTTTTGCATACGGCTCTAAAAATGTAAAGCATTTTGATCAAGAGACTGTTAAATAATACTTTATAAATAATGAATGAGAAAGATGATGATGGTAATGTTGTGATGTTGATTGTAACGGTAATGATGGTTATGCGATAGTAATTATGCCGGTGATGATTCTGGGAATGATAGTAGTATGGAGGATGGTGATGGTTGTGACAATGATGGTAATGGCGAGGATAATACTGGCAGTGACTTGTAATGATGATGGTGGTGATATAGCAGTGGTAGGGATGGATGTTCATGATCATTATGTGATGGTGAAGTTGTGGTGTTGATAATAATAGTGATGGAGGATATGTCATGATGGTGTTAGTGGTGAGGATAAAGATGGTTGTATTGGTAGTAATTATGGTGATGGCTGATTATGACATGTGATACATAGTGATAAAAACAGCGATAATGGCATTTTGTTGCAATGCCACTGCAGTGGTGGATAACAGCGACACATTATACGTAATGCATGTATATGAGGGTGGTAGTGGTTATGGTGATGATGTGCTTGTAATAGTGAGAATAATAATGTTACTGACAGTCATGTTGAGTGATAGAGGTTATGTGATGGTGGTGGTGGTAATGTATGATGGTAGTGAGACGTGGTGACCATACGCTAATGACAGTAATGATAGTGGTGATTACATGACAGTGATGATGGAGGTCATGATGATAGTGGTTCCGCTGCTTGTGATATAGTGGTTACGATGAAATGTTGCAAACAGTTGTGATGTTATAATTGTGAGGATATTAATTGATGTTGGCTGAAGGATTAAATAGCTCTGAACTTTTGGGAGGTGCAGTTGCATATTAGAACTTACACTGGGTTTTGACTTTGAGGCACAGACTGCTGAATCTAGAGCTCTGTAAGCCTAAGAACAGCCTGTGTGCTTCAGTGCTCAATGTACAGTACATTCAGCCTGGATGAATGCAGAACGATGGAGTGTGTGGGTAATCTGGATGTTTGGCTGTGGAAGGAGTTCTCAGACCTCTCAGAGATTCATGCTGTAGCCTGAGTAACACTAATCCATCCACCCATCAGCTCGGAGATCTGAAGTTGCATTATGTCTTTTCCCTGCAAAGAACACAACGGAAACATGTGAATGTGTGAATGAAAAGCATGTGTCCACAAATGCTTTGCACATAGATCATGGCAGTGAGTGTGGTCACATATACAGTGGCTTTAGTGGTTGTGCAAGTATGTGATTTAAATCAAACCAACCAGCTCTGATATTAATTATATTGATGACTCATTTTTAACATTACAAACTTATTTTAACTTTAAAAATAAAATGTTTATTAATGTATTTTATGAGGAAATTAACAAAACCCCATGAAGGACTTGAATATGATTTATATAGTCATTTTCACGATAACATAATGATTATTCTTACACTTATAATGACCTATACAAAAAACTGTTCATTATAATGGCATTCAAAGTTTGGATCATTATTTTTTAGGATTTTTAAATGGAGTCTGTTGCTCATCAAGTCTATATTTATTTGATTAAAATACAGAAAAAAAACTGTAAAATCGTGAAACATTATTGCAGTTTCTAATATTAAATATACATATTGTTTTTTTCTGTGACACAATACTGAATCATCAGCCATTGCTCTAGTCTTCAGTGTCTAGTTATCCTTCAGAAATCATTCTAATATGCTGATTTATTATCATATATATATTTTTGGAACCTGTGAAACTTTTGATTCTTTGATGACTAAAAGTTAAAAATTTTCACAGGTCCCCAAAAAAGTAAATGGCACAACTGTTTCCAACGCTGATTATAAATCAGCATATTACAATGATTTCTGAAGGATCATGTGGCACTGGAGACTGGAGTAAAGATGCTAAAAATTCAGCTTTGCTATATTACAATCGAAAACAGTTACATGAAATTTCAATAATTTCTTTTGTATATTTTTGATCAAATTGTTGCAGCCAACTTATGTATTACATATGTCATCGATATGTATTGATTGTTGTTGAAGTTGTTGAAACGTGTAAGAAGACTCAATTACGTCATTTGTAACTACGTATTTTATAATTAGAATAGGCTTTTATTGACTTGTGGCTTGTGTGAGTGGACTTTTACTGCTATTATCATTTTCTTGGTCACAGTGACTTCTCTCACTGGTAAATCTATAGCTGTCCTCTTTATTATTATGGGTAATGTAGTTTTTTGTGGAAAATGTTATAATTGTTGTTTTTGTCTGTCATTAAAGGTTTATATGTTTACCCAAAATAGCAGAAATTATTTCTGAACTGAACCTGGAAAACCAGGCTACTACAGGCAGGTTAGAGTGACACAAAAACGCTTTCCTTCATTTGATACATACACCCTTCTGCTTATGGGCTATGAACGGAATCTTTTGATGGGTAGAGGTTGTCATGGATATGGTATCCTGGTTATGGTAAAATGCACAGCTACCGTGGTAACACAGTAACTATGCAGCCAACCTGCAGAGCAGAAGGTGCATTCACTCGGAGACAAAGAACTCTTCGTTAACTATCCACTTATCTGTTGCTCCCTTCCAGGGTTAATGATATGATGCTCCGTCCTCATTATAATGATCACAGATTCAAAGAGCAGATCTAGCACATTGATCTCAGACCCAAAGTTACTGGTCAATCTGCATTTATGGTGTTTGACCTTGTCCAACAAGGAGTAGTTGCTTTCACACTTCTGTCAGCAGGCACCTGTGGAGCAGTGTCTGACAGAAACTCATCAGCAGCCAGACATCAAATTGAAAGAAAGCTGATTTCAAAAACATAGTCAATTGACCCTTCGCAAAAACTTACCCTCCTTAGTTACCATTGCTATGTCTGACAAGCCTCTCTCGCTTTACACACCATGCAGTAAAAAATACATTGCAGAGCAAAGAAAAACTGAAAACTCAATGACAAGACAGAACAGGTTACCACAGTTATGAAAAAGTTCTCAGGTATAACATTGTGTCTTTTTTAAGAAATTCAAACAATAAATACTGTTTTGTGGCTCTTTAATTGTGACCTCAGTTCAAGTGCTACATGTGAACCAATCGTCTTGTACTTTAAGCATGAAATAAACATGAAATGCATTTTGATTCAGCTGCAGAGTGCACACATTTTTTCATCTACTGTCCCGTCTGATTTGTTTGCTGATTCAGCATTATGATTGGTCAGTTCGTCTGGCAATCAGGCTTTTTGCAAATGATCAGTTAAGAAGGGATTTCACACCATTCTTTATTAGGCATAACAATCCCCAAATCTGTTAAAAGAGACCTATTATGCCTCTTTTTACAAGTCTTATGTTTCCCCAGAATGCGTCTGTAAAGTTTCTGCTTACAGATCATACATTATATTATTTTGATTGGAAGCAGAAACACGTTGTTTTCTTGTCTCTTTAAATGCAAATGAGCTGCTCCTACCTGCAGCCTTTCCAGAATATGGTTGTGCCTTTACAGCTCGTATCAGATATTCTGCTAAACTTCTGCTAGAAGATTTTTTGAGCTCACACATCTGAAGGGTGCATACAAAAAGTGTCTGTCACACTGCATGCAAGTACTAAATTAAGTTATCTTTCGTGTCATGTTGTGCTTAAACTGTCAAATGTGCACACGTTTATATTAAAAACACACAGGAGTTACAAAAACACAGTTGTGGCTTGTGAAAACACAATTGCAGCGTTGTGGGTGGAAACCTGCAGATAAAGTGGCAGTGATATTATAATAAGATCCCCTTTCTACATCAAGGGTAGAGTGAAATCGTAGGTGGCTCATATTTTTCACAAGTTTGCAGAGAAAGGCTTATCAAAAAAATTACTGGATTAAGTAAAAAGTCTGATTTTCATGATACGTCACCTTTAACACTTTTCACGTCTGCAAATATTTTTTTATTTGCTTCATAGAAACATCAGTAGCCTGTTTGTTGTTTGAACTGTTAACTAATCAAAAACCTGTATAATGAGGATGGGTTTGGGCTTACCTGAACGCTGAATGTTCCTTAAGAAACATTTATATATAAAATGTGTTCTTGCAAAAACAGCTGGAGCATAACAGGATGGAACAGAATACAAGAGACTCAAGATGCGTAAAAGATGGAGTATTTTTAGCTTGACATGCCGTCTCGTAGTGGGACGCTATAAAACAGTGTGAAATGTGACGCAACTGCAAAAGACATCCATCTTAATGTGTACTGTATGCCTGTAGTGGCGGCACTTTAAAGCAGAGTTTAAAAATGCAGTGTTTTCAAAAGAGTTTTACTGTGACAACCATCAGAGCACAATTTAGGTAAAGCATTATAAAAATGTAAATGATAATTGATAAAACAAATACACAGCAAATGGCTAGTCAGTCATCCATAGATCAAATTTCATATGCTTTTTTAAGAATTATTTTATTAGTTTCATTTTAATGACAGCATATGCATCTTTTTTTTTTAAATATAAGATTTTATTATATATTTTTTGAAAGCACAGATATTAATATAATCTAATAAAAAGCTAATATACATAAATATACAATGAAATACTATTACAAAAATATTGGTCACTTTATTTTAAGGTCCAATTATTGTTATTAACAAAGTAACTATGACTTTTGCCCTAATATGCTAGTTATTAATAGTTCTTAAGGTAGTTGTTTAGTTTAGGGATATAGAATATGGCCATGCACAAAATGTGCTTTATAAGTGTTAATAAACAACCAATATGTTAATAACAGGCATGCTAACAAGCAACTAATAGTGAGAATGGATCCCTATACTAAAGTGCTACCAAATCATTTATAATAGTCTTCTGTAGAGTCTGCACTAGAGCAAGCTGGACAAAAAAAAAGTGCATCGTGACTAAAGAAGGGACTGCATGTGTTTAGTATTTATATGCATATATTGAGTTTGTGTATATGAATGTGATTCTATCAAGCAGGATATGTCTGATTGGTGAGATCTGAAATAAAGGCGTTTTTATTTTTAGAGCGCTGTGAGAAAACGGCTGTCGCTGAGACTCTGGCGACTGGCCAGTTCACATTCTGCCCGTTTCATCTACACAAACATCATATTTAGACAAGATCCATTCTCTCCTTGCTGCACAACCCACACAACACATGTGCACCCCTCTCTTTCCCGCTTAAGTGAGGTTGTGCCATAAAGATGTGCCATGGTGAGTGTGTAATAGATATCTGTGCGTAAGGTGTAGTGTGTGTGTGGTAAAGGTGTGTGTGGAGTGAGTGGGAAAGGGTCAGAGCTCTGTGGGGACAGTGCAGTATTTTAAGGCAGCTAAAAACATCACTAGTGCAGAGAGTGACCCACATACATTTATTTCCCGCTCTCTTTCCACAGCGCCCTCTACCTGCTCCACTGAACACCGCAGCCTAGTGTAGCCATAACAGCGCAAGTTATACGTACTATCTGTCACACCATGGAGATGTATGAAGTTGTGATTTCATCTGTGTGTATGTGAGAGAGAGAGAGAGAGACGGACAGCAAGAGAGTTTAAGGGGAACGATCTTCACTGCGATGCAGTGTGTCAGTGAGTTAGGGTCCGTCTCTCTCATCTTGCTGAATGTTCTTAGTTCTGCTGCTGCTGTCACCATGCCTACCAGGAAATTTCCACTCCACTAGATGAGGTCATCGTTAAAGAGCTCACAACTATTTCTTTCTCTTTTATCCCTCATCTTTTTTTCAGAGAGAGAGAAAAAAAAATGTTGTTCTGTCGTATTGTGATCACATGAGCACTGTGAGCACTTTGGTACCATGGTTATGAAAGAATGTGACATCTAGTGAGGTGTCTGGGTTCTGTGTGTGTAAATATTTGAGCAGTATCCCATCTATTTGTTCATCTTTAGCACCTGTTGTACCTTTATTGTTTGGTGATCCATGGCAAGGTCACTTGGTTGCCAAGATTAAATCCATGCACATCTTCAGTATCCGTCTTTGTTTTACATTCTCACCCCTTCGTAGGAGATTTTTGCTGACATTTAAAGCTGTGCACAAATCTGTCCCCTGTGTGTGTGTTTGTTTAGGGAGGTGGGCTTAAGGTAGCGTTCTACTAAACAAACCCAAGGTGTTTCAGTTCAGCCAAACTTTGCTTTGAAAACTTTGTCAATATATCTAGTCTTTACAGCTTTAAAAATGTAAATACGAGTCGCATTTTAACAAGAAGATAAATGTTTGGCCAAATGCAGTACTGCGTAATTTGCTTTTTGCTGTTCTGAGTCAGTTTTTCTCTGGGAAGGTGTTGAAGTACGGCATAATCCTTTTTTTGTTTTGATTTTGTTGTATAATTCCATGATATCGAGCAAACAAAATCTCTGTGTGACTCAGTTCTGTTCATTTTAAAATGATTATGACAAAGCTTTCCAGACTTTCACAGCCTTAGAAGATCTGAAATGCACTTCTTTCAAACATGGAGAATATTTGACTGGGTGGTCAACAACTAGCGAACAAACATTTAGTCAAATTATATATTGTAGTGGTGCTTTAAAAGTTTCTTTATTTGCCGTGTCCCTGTGGTGTGACATGTTTATTTGTTAAATTTCTGCAGAGGGTCTGAATATTCCCATCAGATAACCCATGACTAGTTGATTTCGAAAAGGTGTGTTTTTGTGCATCCCATATTTGGATGGAGAGCAATATTCAGTGTTAAGCAGTGAGGGACTGTGCGTGTGTTGAGTTTATGCGCCACACATGGCAGTTTCAACAGATGTTTATTGCATGTTGCACAGAGTGTGTGCATGTGTGAGAGGAAGCTTGATTTATGCTCATGTATGTGTGTGGGCTGAATTACATCATTATTAAGCATTTGATCTTTTGCTTCCGTGATTGTTGTATACATCACTGGGTTCCTGTGTGTCTAGCTTATCCTCACGCTAAGTCGGGATGTGTATTTATGGCCAATTTTGGACTTGAAAAAAGTGGGGTGGTGCTGATTTCACAAGGTCGGGAGAGAAAGAAAAGCTCAGAAAAGTGCAGCGTCGTTCCCACATATGCTTGAATTTTAATCTTGCCACAGATCTGACATTTTGAGTGGAATGTTAAAAGAAAATGTTATTTTAGTCAGGCAGCTGTATTAACTCAACTTCAGATAATCCTTCTTCATATGATCTGTCGCTACATGCTGATGTCAGACTTACTGAAGATATTCTGTGAAGTTTTGTGCATGTGTGTATATATATATATATATATATATATATATATGGACTTTTAGCAGTATTTTTAGATCAGACAGTTGTTTTCTTTTACAGCAGTTCATAGCGGCTAAGCTTAAAGCCATGTACCACTGCATGTTAGTGGAGTATCTCTGTGGCCCAGGACACGTGCAAGATGTTGAGATCACAAAAAGTGCTGGACTCCATGTACGCCTCACTGAAAAAATTAGTATTGATTTAAAATTGTTTATGAATCAATTGAGTTGAACATTTATCATTTGTTCATGTAACTTCAACATTGTAGATTGAACACAATGAAATTACGCTATAACAAAATGTATTGGAATTGCTTGAGCTACTGTAATTTTAATCAAGAAATTTGAAAAAGCAGAAAAAATTATTTTATACATATATTGAGCAATGTCTATTTGTGATTGAATAACTAAAAAATGATTGCCACTTGTGAATGGTACCAATCCAGTGGGTTTCAATAAATAAGTTTTTTATGAATTATTTTTACAGCTCAAATAATTCACAAGTTTCAAAAGATTTTAGAAAATAAGTAACTTCACTATTCTGCATTTACATTTGTTTTTAATCTGCCCTATTCACTACCACACTGTAGATTTTTTTAAACAACGGAAAATGTTCTAAATAATTTTTGTAACCAATATCATACCACAAATGCTAAGGACTCTTTAATCTGAAAACTCACCCCCTCAGCTAACCCCTTCCTCCCTCGCCCTCATTTAACTCCTCACAGTTATGACCCTTAAATGGGAATAAATGAATAGTAAATCATAAATGCGCTTTGTGTTATGCGAGTTTCCTCTGCAGATGCATATTTAATACCAAACACAAAGACACCGAAGCATTATGGGAGCAGTGGGAGGCATTTTATCAGCCTGAACACAGTACCGTAACAGCATGTGACTAAACGCCCACCTGCGTCAGACTGCTGTTTATTAAACATTCGGATCATATGAAATCATATTGACTGCATTGATCGGCTTGTCCTGTGGCCAGCAGAACAGCTACATCATCCACGGCATGCTCGAAATCCGCCGGCACGCAGCCTGGTACAGTGTGTCCTAAAGAAACAAGGAAGAGAAGTGAGCGGTACCATGAACACGAGTGTGTCCTACACTCACTCACTCACTCACTCACTCACACAGCTCTGGGATTTCAGATTGAGGACGAGCGAGAAAAATCACTCTGTTTCTCTCACGCCGCTTTTGTTGCCGCCTCTCTCTCTTTCTCCTTACCTTGACCACAGTTTGTGAAGGACACTTGGGTAGGTGTAAGGTTGTAATTCAAGCAGGTTAGTGACACATTGCTCCTCACCTCCTCTGTACTTGTCTTGCTCTCCTCTTTCTCCTCCTCCTCCTCCACCTCCTCCTCTTTCTCCTGTTGTCAGGACTCGGGGGAGGTAACCCAGTTTTTGTGGCCAGTGGCTGCAAGCTGATGTTCTAATACAAACGATGGCTGAACTATGAATAATGAATCAGAGCTCCGTCGCTCACTCTCTCCTCACACACTAATCAGAATGAGCTCAGAATGACCTTGCGTCGTCTTCCTTGTCCTCCTCCAGTGGTGGCCTCAAGGGAAGGACGAAAAGTCCCTCATTCTGACAGGACTGTTGAATTTTAATCTCGCGACTTGACGTTTGGTCCTGAATCAATGCATCGGGGCAATAATGACTGGCGGCGGAGGCCCTTATGAACCTGTGACTGAGTTGCATCGTAAAGGATTTTCACTTAGAAACAACTTATTGTCCTCAACAATACTCTTTGAATGAAAATTTCATGTCTTCCAAGATGTTCCTTCTGTCGAAAAGAAATTAAGGTCCAGGATTTTTCTCTGGCAGGAGTAGTGCCAAACTCTGTTTTATTCTCTCCTACAAATTCAAAATCATCTAACATCGGGTGTAATGTTTTAGTCTTTGCATGTTCGCTTTGTAAACACTGGGTCAGTATTTCCGCCTACGTCATGCGTGACCTTTCCAACGTGATTACATAATGGGTGAAGTTGTGCACTGCAAAAATTGCTTTTCTAGCTTAGATTTATTGTCTTGTTTCCAGCCAAAATATCTAGAAATTCTTAAATAAAGGAGGATTTTCCAGACGAGTAAAAAGTATTGTCATGTCAACAAGACAATTTCAGTCTCAGTTAATATAAGTAAATATATTGTAGAATTAACAATTGCCTTTGGAGGGCTTTATACACTGTTTCTGTGTAAATACATGAATGCTGCTTAATTGAGAAGTATGGCTAAATTCATCTTTTTATTGTGGCTTCTCTACCGCCTTTGAGATTAAATAAGTTTTAGATAAAAGAAGCAAGTGCGGTGGTCATTGTGTGAAGGGATATTTGTCCTGAGCCATGTAAATTGAAGTGATGGCCTTGCAAAATACAGAGTAGAGTTTTTTGTGGCTTGCATGTATGCATGTAATTGATAATTTAACTGCTTCTTTTTTTAATTTTTAGAGTCACTTAATGTTGTGAACTTGCGTTGTATTGCCTAATTGCTACACCATTTTACAAATTAGTAATTTAGCTGTCAACTTTTTCAAAGGAATGTCCAGTAAACAAACCACAAGGACAGTCCCCTCAAGCAAATTGAGGTTAAATGCTCAAGGTTACAACTGAGGTTTCTTTTGGTTTCCATCCCAGATCTGTCCACTAATATACACAACAGTAAGTAAACTTGTCATGATCTCATTTGCTGTCCAGTGTGTAGCAGTGCTACTTAGGTACATGTTTATTGCAAAGCATATACTGTGGCCAAATAAGAGCTGTAGAGCAGGATAGATGAGGAGTTGTACTGTGTGAGTAAAGATGTGACATGGGACTGTGTGGTCAAGTGGTTAAAGGCTTGTAACCAAAAGGCTGGCTGTCTGACACCCTCAGGGAAATATCTATGGCTATTTTAATATGCATGAAACACACACTCCATTTGCAGAGAACAATTTGTGGATTATTGATTACTGAAATGCAACACTATCACTATCTAACGTGATGAATAAGTAACATTGACCACAAGGTCCAATCACTCCCTTGACTCGTTATTTGATCAATTTACCATTTATTTCCTGAATTTCATTTTTGGGTAGAGTATGCCTTTATTAAATTATCTGCTTTTTTATTTATTTTTTCTTTAGTTCAGCCAAAAATGAAAATTCTGACATACAGGTGTGTAACCTCATGAAAGTGATATGATGATAGATTTATTTTAACATGAAATAAATGTATTCATGATTTTATTCATGAATACATTTTTATTTTTTATAATATAAAATATATTTTATTTTGTGTTTGTTTTGCCCAGAAATAAAAATTTAGTAATGCAGGTTTGGAACCTCAGTTGCTTCTTCATTATCTGATATAAAAATTATAATTAAACTTTACTTGGCATATTACTTGTCTACATTGAAATAAGCTTGCTTTGTATGTCATAGTATTCTCCCTTTCTACAACTGGTTACGCCAAAATATTATATATTTATAAAACTTAAAATTTGTACATTTCTGGGAATAGTGGCACAACGGATGTTAGACGTCACATGACCATGCTAACATGGCAGATGTTGTACCCGTGTTGTCACTTTGAAACAATTATCACTGCATACTGCATTGTGCAGTACGCTTACGTGATCACCTGCACCTGTAGAATATTCTGCATCAGTTCTCCATGTGACTTTTAAAACACAGATCACCAGTGGGCGTGTTTAGCTCTTTGAAAAAAGGAAAAAAAAAAACTTTGCAAGTTGCTAGGCAACATGATCAACACTTAGTGTCTGTTTTTGAGGATCTTAAGAAAAATATGAGCTTTTAATAGTAGAGACAGAGGGGAGGGTGTAAATAGTAGCAAGAGAGAGATGGGGAGGTGGGTGGGTTCGGGGGGGGTATTTGGGGATGTGGAACAGCTGCATCCTCTTAGCCTGCCAGGAGGGCCGCCCCCCAACAGACACACACACACACACACCACCTTTGCCCCACGGCCCGAACTATAGTTAGCTGTCTGTGTGCTGCCTAGCAACCACATCTGAAGCAGGATGATGGAGGTTGAGCACGTCCCTTGTTCTATCTCTGTCATTGTAGCATTGTGCGAGTGTGTGGTTTTTACTGCAGAGATGACAGGAGTGAAGTTGTGCTGTGATCTGATTGGCTATCACGACTTAACGGACTGTGCCGTCACCACGGTGCTGAGAGCTGATTTGGGCCATAACCTCAAAAGGGTTTGACAGCTATGACATAGCTAAGATGTTACCTGTATATCACACGCACACACACACACACACACACGCACTTTCATCTTGTCCATAGGTTCCTGGCATCCCTGAAGCATGACAAGATGAGATTGTATTCATATGGAAATGTCTTCTTACGCTTTACTAATGAGATATCAGCTCTCTCTCCTCCTACTCTTTTCTCTCCCTCACTCTCTCTGTCACTCTCCAAGGTGTTATCAGTAGGTGATGTGGTTGAGTAAGATGGATCTAGCGGCTGTTGAGGGTGTGTGTGTGTGTGGTTCTCCTTGTCACACTGTCCTCTCTGCTGTCTGTACCAGGGATGTTTCTACCAACAGCTCATCTCAATTAACAGCTCTTTTTGTGATTTCCAGAAGGTTGTAGCATCTTGCGTAGTACACAGTAAAAGAGGAAATCTCTATTATTAATTTATTTATAATAAATTAAAACGTTTGTATTAGATTAGGTGTATTCCAGTAATTATTATTTTTTTATAATTGCATATTAATTTATTTGCAGTAACTAATAACTATTTGGAGGGTGTCATGTCATCGATACATGCTCAGATACTTTTAAATTAGCCAAAAACACCTCCATTAGATGTTTTTCTCATATTCTTCTTATATGTATATATATATATATATATATATAAATACACATACACATATACATATACATACATACTGTACATACATACACACTTATATATGAGCATAATCACAATATTCTGTTTATTTGATCTCCAACTTAATCACTGCACTGCCTTTAATCGCATTGTTAGTGTGCATGTAAACATGCTGTAGCCTGTCACTAGTGCCTTCTGGTTGAAGTATATACATCATAAAGATGTGTTTTTATAACTTTATGTGAGTGTATATCTCGAACAGACAGATTTACTAATGATGTAGCGATAACTCACAATATGGAATTCTAAAGCTGTCCTGTTACTGTTATCTCTTACTATGAATGTAATTCACAATATAAACACTTACTTTCAATGTAGTTAAGTACAGACCACATTGTGATTTTCTTTCTCTCGCTCTCTCTCTCTCTCTCTCTCTCTCTCTCAGACATCCACACACACACATACACATATACACACGCATAATATCCAGAGATGAATCTGTGCATAAAAGACTGCTGAGTGGTGCATCCTTACCTACTCGTACTGTTACAATTGAATTATTATTATCTCATATGTCGAGCAAAGGCATTAATCAAGCGCTGGCCTTAAAAAACAAACACATCTGACTGCGGAAATCACACCATCAATGAGAGCTACGTAGCAAAAAAACACAAATAAAGCATAGTAACTATAGCTGTGGGTATGGGAACCTGTCTTTCTGTTTTGAGGAAATGTTTTGTAACATTAATTATAACCGGCATTGCTGAGCTAAACTCTGTTTATTTCTTTTTGTCGTGTTTCTCTGAGCCGGCAGGCAGGTCAGATCTGAAAGTTGAAAAAGGTCAAAATTATGCTCTGGAGTGTCTAAACAGTGTTTGATGCAATATAAATATGCCATAGGCACCACACTGAAGTTAATATGGAGGTGTGTGTGTGTGTGTAGACCGAAGTTGAAGTGAGTCAGATTAAAGCGTAATTGTGATGTTGATAATCTGTGATGCACATCAGCTGTCTTTAATTACAGTGAACTCTAAAATACTCCCTCTCTCTCAAACACACACATACATTCACACAAATAGTCCTGCTAAAGACAACTCGCTGACATCAGGACTCAAATGATTAAATAATAATTGGAGGTTGTGTGTGTGTGTGTGTGTGTGTGTGTAAGATGGTTAAAGCATCTGGCTGATTGATTAGTGTTTTCTAGACAGATGAACTCTATGCCTTGGACACACACGTAACACATATATTCCCTGTAGCCCCTCAGTCGCTCTATCTCTCTTCATTCCTTGGACAATCATTTGTTCATCACCCCCTTCAAGATGGCTGAAAGAGGAAATTGAGTGAAATTCTATTTGGCGCTTGGCAATTTCCTCTCAGATCAACGTGATGGCGGACTTCTATGATCTTTCTCTTACTTTCTCTTATTCTGTATTTTTTTATTGTTTTGATTTTATGCTGGACTTTTGTTATCAAGTCGAACCTCTTACACTCTCTTATTTTGTATTGTTTTATTTGATTTTATGAAGGCATTGAAGCTGCTGTGAAGTGCTGTGCAGATACATTTAAAGCATGCTATATAAAATGAATTAGATTTGGAATTGTGCATGACGGCAAATTATTTTTTCATGTACTGTAGATTTTTCAGTGGATTTGCTGTATTGACCAGCAGAAAGCTATGGAAGCCCATTTCCGCCATAATAAAAAATTATATATTAAAAATATATATTATTGCTTTTGACTTTGTCTAACAGTTCTAACTTTTTTAGCAGAATCACGTGAAAAATAAAGTCACACTTGCGTGACATAACTCGCAGTTGTGAGTTATACAGTCAGAATTGTGACTTTATATCTTGGAATTCTGACTGTATAACTCACAACTGTGTGATATAAAGTCACAATTCTGATTTTGTGAGGTATAAACTTGTGACTTGTGTATAGATAGTGTGGTTTCATCGCTACTTAATTTGAACAAAACTTAGCACCCTGTCACCACAATTAAACACTTTCATATTCCCTACTGTCGATATAGTTCTAGAACTGTATTACAGAAACAACTGGGAGGATCCTGTACTTTCTGCTTAGTAACAATGGTAATTTCACTTAGGAAATAGGATTTTGTTGTGTAATACAACCACTGGTTCCTCCAGTTTTTTTTTTACTTTTGTCTGCATTATTTTAAATACCATTCACGTCCATAGCCCAAATGATGTGGGGCCGAGTTTAATAATTAAGGTTTTAGAGTTTGTTTATTGGGTCATGCTGCTAATTCTGCAATGTTACAACACTGTTATATTTAGAGCTTTTGGTATATTTGTCTATGAGCGTCTTTGAAGTTCAGTATAATGTGACCCTGTTTGTCACTATCCCAGGCGTGTATTGACAGGAAGTTGGCAATGATAAATGTGAGATATGGATTTGGAGAGTTTGGGAGAAAATGAGAGAAGGAGAGACAGTGTGTGTGTGTCTCTCAGAGAGAGAGTCACCTTGTACTGAGGAACAGAGATGCCCATAGACCCTCATATATTACCATCATCCCTCACAAACTTAATTACACTCACACACACACTTTTGCCAAGCTGTTCCATGTTTTATGGTGCCCATGCCATTGGATGCTCCTCTATCCTGTATCCCCCCCATCTCTCTCTCTCTCTCTCTCTCTCTCAGACAGAATGAATCACTCATGCTCTCATCCTTAAGTATCAGTAAATCAATCACAGTGAATGAGTGCACATCCTTCACCTTAGAGAGAGAAAGAGAGAGATTGTCTTATTTTGCATCATTGTTTAATGTAAATGTTGTCTTAGCCAATAGCTCTTTGGCAGATATGTAATTATCTGTCATGCCAGTAAGGCACATTGAAAGAGAGAGAGACAGAATTCCACCTGGTAACCCTTATGCTGAGCTGCTGGGATCACTGCAGGCAGTGTCAGTGAGGGCATGTGTATGTGTGTGTGTGTGTGTGTGTCGCTGGGTAAAAAATTGATTTGTTGGCATTAGAGATTCTGTTAGCAGTGTGTTTCAAGAGGGGCATGTTTAAGTGTGGCACAGTGTTCTGTTCTTCGCTCTCCCGACACTAAAAGCGTGACACAGCGTTCGCAACCTCTTTTTGCATCTGTGACTTTAAATGCAGGTCATTCAAAGAGAAAAAATGTAGGGCGGGACTTGGTTTTATCATCTTCGTTGGGAAGTTATTGGATCGTTAAAAGTACTTGGTAGATGGGGGAGGGGCTTGATGACATCGGCTGACAAGGAAAGTCATTATGGAGGTTATTAATGCCGTTGAGAGATTATACGCTTTGAATAAATGTGTCTGTTTAGATGTATGGACATTTTGGTTTTTGTTTTGTTTGTTTGTTTGTTGCTAAATGCATGTACTGTATGTAAATGTTTGCGTGTTTGTTCATTTGCTCTGTTGTTAGTCCCTTAGGATAAAAGTAAAAGTAAATGTATAAATGTAAACATAATTGTTTGTTGCCATGTTTGTTTTCTCTATTGGATAAAATGCATTAATGTTAAATATACGATTGCTAAGTTTTGTCTGTTTCCTCTGTTGTAAGTTGCTTTGCAAAGAAGTGTCTGCTAAATGTATAAATATAAGTCATTTGCTTAAAAGCACCTGCTAAAAGTATAAATGCAAATGTTTGCTTGGAATATTGTGCCGCCATTCTCTATTAGACCAGGATTGTATAGAATGAAATTGGCCCATTTTATTGTGTTGGTTGGAATTTTTATTATGATTCTTGACATTTCACATCATGATCCTTGCAGCGTGCCTTCAAGAAGCTGCACCTTTATATCTCAATATCATTGCGCTAATGTTAAAGTGCACATTTCCCATAGGATAATGAGAATATTAAAGAGAGATGACAATGACTCAGCAATATGGATTTTTGGATTGAAAAAGAAATCACTCTCAAAAAGACGGCATGAATCATGTCAGAGTGATGTAATTACAACCGTTTCTCCTCAACAACTCGCTCAGCTCTTGCAGGCAGCTTGTCACATGGTGGCAAATCTTTTTTATTATTCAATTTTGATGAAAACTTCATGTGTTTTCTCTACATTTACGTAACGTCTCCCAGTTTAAGGTGCATTCATGCTGACAGCGAATTAACCACGTTCCTCTACTGTCTTCCTTCTCATTGGTGGTCACTGTATTGCATCACCATTCATTTGCCTATAAAGTTTAACTCTGGTATATCTTACCGTCTACATGATCTGTGTCACCTCACATCAGCAACTCTCATGGAAAATGAATGACTTCCGGCAGTTTTGTCAGTGTGAAAAGCCTCTTTAGAGAGTTTAGACTCACCTGCCACACAGCATTCATGTGCTCGCTTGTCTCTTCCTGAAACAAATCTTTTCTCTTCTCAGCTGTGGATTTCGCTTTTTTCTCTCTCACGACACCACCCACTACCTACAGTTTTAGTCCATCACAACCCGCAACTGGTGTTTGTGTGTGTGTGTGTAGTTAAGGCATGGCTCTATTTTTCAGCCATCTGTTATGGAGTTCACAAACAGTTTTTATTGCTGTTCCTCCTGCCAACACACACATACACAGGTGAATCAGTTGTAAAGTTGTCATTTTACTAGCTGTTTGCTATAAGATATATGATTAAATGTTAATAAGTATTTGTACTAAACCAGGAGTAAATTAGAAGTTTTTACATAATTGCAGTAGCTGACACAGCAGGAAATTTGCTTTAAATGTATATATTTAAATAACACATGAGATACAGATTTTAGCCTTTGTTTAGATTTTAATACACCGTTTATAAAATGCACTTCGATAAAGATGGTTCTTTTAAGAACTATTGACACAAAGGTCTTTGGTAAACTCTAAACTGTATTTTTGGACCCAGCGTATGTATAAATGTGTAAGTTGTAGTATACTGCTTCTGATGATTATATTATCTGATACAAAAAGGTCATGAATGGATGTCTGTCTTTGCCTCTTGCTATTGTTCTTAAGTAAGCTCTGACAACCAGCGTATAGTAAATATAATAAATATCGACTTCCTCTCTGTACTAACTGATGATTTGATTACTTTTTATTACTTCTGGCTTCAGTTAATGTTAATTTTCCCTGAAATTTAGAAGCAATACCCAGCTAAGAAATTGTGTGTGTGTGTGTGTGTAGAGGTTGGAATACTTGTTTGGGCCAAATTGTTGTAAATGTTCTTAGAAATTTAGTAAAACATTTCAAAAACCCACTTGTGTGGATTTGAAGTGGTCCTCATTATTTGTAAATCAACTGAGATCTTGTTTTCTTCAAATCTAATAAAGTCACCAGGTTTGTGTGAAGGTCAGCTTTAGTGTGGTAAATATAATTACCTTAGTATGAAACCATGTCCTCATGATGTGATCCTCATTACTATACTTTGAGAAGTGTGTGTGTGTGGACATCTTTCTAGTACGCAAGTACTAGATGTGACCTCTGGTGTATGTGACCTCTGAATCTTGAGCTTTTGGGAAAAGGCCGGAAATGAACTGCCACAATTAGAAAGGCTAATTTAGCCATGACACTTCAAAGGCCCAGATTCCTCCTTTCTCTTCTTCTTCTCTCCTTTTCGCTCTCTTTATCTCTCTCACTCCCCTCCTGGTGTGTGTACGTTTGTACACATGTAGGTTGTGTTTATGTAAATTATTTTGTATGAGCTTGTATGGGATTACTTGTTTGTGTAAAGTACAGATTCTGTGCTTTTTATTAGCTAATTAAGAATCATCCAGGCTCCGGATATGCACATGTTTTTCATACATGTGAGTGTCTGTGCCACCAGTTAAATGTTCAGGAAATCAACTATTTGAGGCTATTTCTATACTGAGGCATTGAGTAGGACACACAGACACACATGGTGGAGAGGTAAAAGAAGAAAAGAGGAAAAGAAGAGCTAGAAAGAGACTGACCTACTTTAGGGGGCTGGATTCTGGTAACACACACCTCTCAGAGAGCAAGTGTGTGAAGGGAAAAGAGATGGGGGTGTGTGGCAGCTGAATAAGAGATTTAGGATGACACGTGCTCTCAGACGCCACCTAGTGGTTCAAGTGAATGAGTCGAAAAATCAACACAGGTAGACCTTACAGTGCTAAATATATTGCTTTAACTCTTTACATTTAATTATTTTGTGAATTTATGTTGTGTTTATAAGTTATAAAACTCTCTCATAAATATTTAACATAGAAGGAATGATTAGTAAGCTCTTTGTATATTTTATTTGTATGCCTTTTTCTAACTTTTTCTCATAACGATTTTAAACTTTTTAATATTTTTGCGCTTTCACACACATCACTGGCCAAAAGTTCAGAATAATTCAGATTTAATAAGCTTTTGAAAATACGTTTTTGACATAAGTCTAATAGTCTGAATTAATCAATAAAAACAGTAATATGTAAGAGTATAAACATTAAATGTAATTAGAAAAAATATGTATTTAAGTGTTTATAATTGAAAAAAAAAAAGTTATTTATTCATGAGATGGCTATGGATTTTTTTATGATCCATTAAGTCTAGTTTCAAATGAGTCTAATAAAGAAATAAATGCAACTTGTTCAGCATAAGACAATTATGACTTGTTTTGTAACTTATTTACAATATGCTATTGCTATTTGACTTTCTGGTTAGTTGTTAACAGCATTTAATTGTCGCTTGTTTTTTAAACAGTGACAGTAAAGATGAATGTAAGCTTATGTATTTATGCATAATGTTAGACCGCATATTTGGTTAAACCACTTGTGTGTGTATTTTGGTGTGCTTTTTTAACCTCGCTTTGCTTCATGTGACCTCTTGAATTCAAGAAACATGAAAAAATTGCCTAATTAAATTAGCACAATTCTCTACATTTAATTCAGTCAGGCACTGTGGCTGCTGGGTAATGTAGTTCCTGCAGCCCCCAGCTTCCCACCAAAGACTTACAGCAAGTTACTATGACAACAGAGAATCAGAAAGTGAGTTTCTATGTGTTCAAGTTTGAGGAATTTATGTAGTTATAGTGTTGTGTAGTTACAGTGTTTTATGAAAACTGAAAAATAATTAAAACAGTTTAAAAATGTACAATGCACTTATTTAATATGTTCCTTTATAGGAACCAGGCATAAAACATGAGGAAAATCTCTTTATAGGTTTAATTACCACACACACTGCATGTGTGTGTGTGTGTGTTCATGCAGTCGCGCAATTGCTCATTATCATTCTGATTCTGTTCTGTGGTCCAAAATTAAACAAGCCATCATGCAGAGATGTGCTACTTGAATATATTGATGTAATGATGTAATGCTATACAGAGCTGCACAGCGGCACCAGGACAGATGTTTGTGACAGGTGCATTGTGGGTCCTCAGGCTTCACAAGTGTTTGGGTTTACAAGCAGCAGATTCAAATTAAGAGTGTAGATGCATGTTTGGTTATTGAGGGCAAATGTGTCACCCATATCACAGTAACATCCCATAATAATCAACGCTCAGGTGTAAATTCACCTTTATTCACGCATTAAACTGTTCAGTTATATGGAATACTGAGTTTCAGCATCAGTTTCTGTGCATAATATCAGAATAATATTAGGAAGTCAGATCTCTGTCCTGTGAGTTACAGATGTCCTCGGGCCAAAGACCTCATTTTGGGAGATGGCACTCATTCTGTCCTGTCTCCATCTTCACACCTCCTACTCTCATCTTTTCATAACTTCTGTCCTCTCCTCTCTCTCTCCTTTCTTCTGTCACATTAGATTAAAAAGAGCTGTGCTTTGTTGTTAAGCTGATATATTTATGCGCTCTAAACATGGCTATTTTTGTGTCTGTTTTCAGTTTAGTCTGGTTTAAGTACACTGAGTGTTAGTTAGTGTCATGTGGTGGACTTCTGAAACTCTGGACTTCTGACCTATCGTTCAGTTTATGTTCTATAGTTTAGGTGGAACATTTTATTTTTTGGTCATTTAAAGTCTGTTTTGTAGTTTACAATCTTTCAGTTGGAGTGTGTTAGAATTTGTGTTGCAGTTCAGTGTTTGTCAAAGAATCAGACCTGTTCTTCAATTGATGTCCTGTAGTTTAGCTCAACGATTCTGTGCTGTAGTTTACAGTCTGTCTTTATTGACTGTGTCTTGTAGGTTAGTTTGTGCTGTAGTTCAAAATCTGACCTGTCTTTTTAGTTTATGTCTAGTTTAGCTCAAAGATTCTTTCCTGTTGTTTATGAATTATGTAATCAGTATTTGAATTGAATTTGTACTGCCTCTCTTTTGTGCTCATAGAAATTACCCCTGGTGTTATGGGTCTTCTAAATTTACTGTGGTCCTGCGACCTGAGCGTTTCTTGAGAGTCTTTTGCAATCCTGCAGTCCCACGCTGCAGCAAACATCTAGGGTGATGAGGGTGAACATCACACAATAACATAATCATCAAATACTTAATTTAGTCTTTTTGTGAATTATAGCGATAATGAGCTGCTGCTGCACATTTAACTTTTAAACAGTCTTTTACAAGTGTCTTCAACAGAGAAAAATGTCATGTTCTTGCCCACACACACGCAGTGTGGGAGGATTGTGGTTTTGGCTGTTCATGACGTTTGATGGAGCCTCACTTTGGCATCATCACCAATCAAAACAATGCTCTGCAGAGTACACAGTCTCCATGACAACTAGTGTCATAGTTACCACAGACTTTCAGCTTTCTGCCCAAATTCAGCGTTTTGTGCATTTGTTTATTTAGGTGTTATATCTACAGGAGCTCTCCTGTACATGATTAAGTCTTCAGTTATCTCTGTATGCATTTGAGCATTCATACTACACCATAATATAAATCATTACCTTTTTTCATACATCATCATAGTTTTAGTATATATACTTATGGGTTTTTTTTATGTCCATGGCATACCAATTTAACGGTTGTAGTATATATCAAAGTAGTACCATGCTTTTACCATGGTAACAGCACAGTACACTGGTGCTAAAATCATCTTTAGAAGTAAATAATCATCAAAGAACACATTTCTGTTTGTTTTTATCTTTGGGCACACAGTCAGACCCTAAATAGCAGCATGGCAGTGCGGTAACACACTGCTCAAAAAGGGACAGGAGTGATTGAAGCGCTGGTCACACAAACCCCATCCTAGAATCAATCCGTCACCAGTCCCCCAATCTCACAATGTGGCACTGTTGCCATGGCAAATGAATGCTTGGGAATGATGAATTCATGGTTCAGTGTTGTTTACGTAAAGACATCTCAGAAGAATTCTCTCTCTCTCTTATGCTGCGCTTAACGCTCTGTTTAGTTTAAGCGTCTATCTTCCCTGATGCCGGTGACATCAACTCCTCCTTACATGGTGCTCCTCTAAACTCATCTCTCTCTGTACTGTCGTCATGGCGATGCTCTTTATCCACCTCACTCAGATTCCTAACATTCCTGATCCTGAGCAATGTGAGCATGTTGCCGTGGAGATGTGCTTGAGTGTAAGAGGTGACTAAAGGGTGAAATGCAGCAATGTGAGAGCACAGGTCTCTGTAAAGATGTGACTGCATGATATTTATTTAAACTCATCAACTGGTTCTGTTCTGCAACACCCAGACCTAGTTTTCTGTGCTTTAGTAATTTAAAGTCCATCTTGTATTGTAGTATGAAAGCCCATTTCCACCAATGAATAAAACTTACAAAAGGCTTACTTTTTATTTCAGAATTGAATGATACAAACTCGTAAAATCGTAATTGCAAGTTATGAAGTCAGATTTGCAAGATTTAAAGTCAGAATTGCAAGACATAAAGTCAGGATTGTGATATATAAAGTCAAAATTGACTTACAGTTTTTTCCAGACGCTAGGACCCATTTCTCAATACTTAGTTCACTTTTGCAAAACTCTTCACACAGTTCTCC
>JAUCMS010002549.1:0-27672 GCA_032357445.1 Enteromius radiatus
TTGAGGTGTGGCAACCGTAGTATAAGCGGAATAATTGACTCCGGACCGTTGATTATTAGAAAAATAATGCACACCCGAGGTGGTGATGCGGCCACGATGCGAAGCGGCCGGTTGTCAATTATTCCTTACTTATATTATAAAATCTAATTTATTCCTGTGATGCAAAGTTCAATTTTCTCCAGTCTTCAGTGTAACATGATCCTTCATAAATCATTATGATATGCTGATGTCTTATTATTGTTAATGTTGGAAGCAGTTGAGCTGCTTATGTTTGTTGAAATTATGAATTCTTTCAATAACAATTGATTTCAAATATAATTTCTGTAACATATTAAAGCGCTTACTCTCAATTTATTGCATTCTTTCTGAAGAGTTTTCTTCAATAACTAATGAAATAAATGAACAGGAGTGTCTATTATATTATGTGAGAATAGCTTTGTTGCTGTCAGTGTAAATAAGGTTTTAAAGTAATAATTCACACAAAAAAAAGTCTTTGTCAACATTTACTCACCCTCATGTTGTGAATTACTTTTCAAATGCAACACAAAGGGATACATTTAACATAATCAAGGGCAGCTGTGAACATTATTCACTTTGGAATGACATAACAGTGAGTAAATGATGACAGAACCTCGTTTTTTAATGAACTGTCTTCTTAAATAAAAAGTGCACTAACCCAAACATGGTTTTTGCTTACTTTAGTAAACACACCAGGAATAAAAGTAAATGGCTCTCAAGTAAATCATAGCCATGCATAGGAAGTGGATAAAATAAACTACGGCATTCATTCTCACCACATGCAAGAGAGTGTGTGGCTTATTTCTGACAAGAAGCAGAAACAGACGCTCACTTCTGGCATGCTCACGGTCGCCTCTCTGACAACTCCGAAACAACAGTAGATTAATAAGATACACGTTCCCAAACGAGCTCAAGTATCACAACCAAAGACCCTAAAGCCTTTTTGCTCACAGGATGCCGGTCTGTTTGTTAACATCTGCCAATTTCTGGACAGCTTGAAATGAATACAGATCCAGAGAACAGGAAACACTCAGTTGCCAGGAGACGTCACCAGAATGTTTTAGCAAATGCTGGAGAGGTGGTACGAGGCCTGAGAGACGGAAACCTGTTGACAGGAAGCCCACACAACACAATGCAGAAATATCTGGAAGGTCTACTCTGCAGATGTCATGTTTTCTTTGTCGCATTAGCAGCTTGATGATCGAAACTAAAAAAATGTGTGCTTATGGGCTCATTCTGCCATTGGCGTAAGACGTCAAACATTAAGTGAATGTTTTGCTAATAACATAATTTCGAGAGGATCGATTAAATCACACACGGCTGGCAGCCCGTCAGCTAATCATTCCCTCATCAAATCACGTCCAATCAAAACACTTCCCTTCACTATAAAGGCCCTGGTTTTCCTTCCCTCCGCATCTCGCTCTTGTGCACCCCACCTCCGCCCCTTCGCCGCCCTTCTCTCTAATGCACGCCTTCCGAGGGGGCAGACGGAGACCGAGCCAAACGCCGAACTCTTGTCCACGCCAGGGCTCAAATCTTTACGGTTCGGAGTTCGCCGTTCTCCCGGCTCGCTCCCCAGACAGCACGCCAAATTCGCTTTAAAATTTATAGGGAAAGCGTGAACTCTTGAAATAACAACAGATTTTAAATAGCCATAATTTGAGAAGCAGGTGAATGTATGAGCATTTAATTAGACAAGACATTTTAGTGCAAGGTGAGCTGTCAATATATTTAATCATTGTTCCCAGAAGAGAATGACTTTACCTTTTAAATGTGCATACAGTACATGCTTAAAAATAAAGGTTCATGATGTCATAGAAGAACCTTTTTTGTCTAAAGGGTTCCATATAACCTTCAACATCTAAGGAACCTTTATGTTTTGCAAAAGAAGGTTCTTCGGATGATAAAAATGTAAGAAAGAGATGGTTCTGTAAAGAACCTTTGACTGAATGGATCTTTGTGGAACAAAAAATGGCTCTTTTATGGCATCGCTTTTAAAGCACGTTTATCTTTAAGAGTGTAAATGCATACTCGCTAAATGTTAATTTTGTCAATGTTTACTAGCAAATTAATTTACCTCAGAAATGACAGACACTAGCTAAAATTGGTACTTATCCAAGTAACAAACATATGTTCTATGAACAACTTGCTAATACTCCATTAAGCATTATTTATTCTCTGATGTTCAAAATGTCCAGTTTTTTATTGATTATACGGAACTATTTTATAATTTTGCAAATATAATGTTACTTTTCTATAAATAAGCAGTAACATTTATTTAATAAACATTTTTTAAACACATGATAAAAATTAAATTTTTAAAGATAACATTGAGGGGACATTCTATTAACATCACTGGAAAAATGTTTCTTCAAATGTTCCCTGTTTGCTGGGTAAGATCTTTTAGCTGTTTTGAAGTACATTATGTGTACAATCAATACTTTATCTAGGAATTTTCTTGCTTTTACTTTTTACCGCTTATACACAACAAAAACAAATGCAAATGCTGCACATTTTGTTTGGAATCAAACTCTGTGTACTATGCTTTATTCTTTTCTATTGTGTCTTCAGAGAAAGCGGGCCGACACAATGCTGCCTCTCACATGAACATCCAGCTCTTCACACTTTTACAGACAGCGTTGCTCTAATATAAAGGTCAGTACGAAGAAGCTTTTGGGGTCTCTGAAGTGGTTTTGCTGTAGCTGTAGGCGGATGAATGAAATTAGGATAATAATTGGTAACTGGCGAGTGTAATAATGATGAGAGATTAACGGGAATCAGGTGCGGATAGGCATTCAGCGCGCTCTTCCCGAAACTATGTTAAAACATCCCTTAAATGACACCACATTAAAATAATGGTAACTTTGCCATTGTCAGTAAAAGACAAAGGTACAGAAAGCTTTTTTTTTTTTTTTTTTCAGTGATAGTATACAAGAACCTAATCTTTGGTTCCCCAAAGAACCTTTTAGATATAATCTTTCTTTTGTTCATTGTTAAGATTTCATTGGTGTTTACGGCTCCTCATCGAACTACAGAAGCCAACAGAGAATGAAATGAACAAGGTTGTTTCTTAACGCTTTATAGTAAGAAGCCACATAATGCATGTGAATAATTTCAATGAACTTTGTTGGGACAGTTTAATGGGGGCCTCTAGTGGATACATTACTCATATCTTCTATATTTCCAAATATTTGTCTATAATAAGGATCCTTCATTTTAACGCCCTCTAGAATTTAACTCAATATCAAGTCATTTAATCAGACCACCATACATTATTCATTACTGACAGCTTAAAACACTGTGATATAATTAGTTGGATTGATTATCCTCTGCATTATAAGGTGACTCAAGCTGTCACCTCACATTCTATTTAAGTTCACACTATTGTGACTGAATATACATTTCACACTACAAAGCATCCTCTTACAAAATTGGAAGTGCAATCTTTTTACAAATGAATTTCATAAATAGATGTTTGTATTATGTCAAGTTAAAACACAGAGAAAAATAATTAATTTTTTATAACAGAAATTAAGCATATTTTTAGAACTTTTTTTTTTTTTTTTTCCTTGTAGCATCATTTTATTAGAAAAAATTAGACAAATTCCCAGCAAATTGTCTTTACTTTAATACACCTGGCTAATTTTAACTTTTCATAACTTTTGAGTTATTTATTTACTTACTTACTTAAACTAAAAAATAAAAAATAAATGCCAGGTTGTTTTAACTCAACTTCGGGTCAAATATGGACTAACTCTGGTGTTTTGTTAATTTTTTACATACGTTTTTTAACCCAAAACTTGGGTTAGTCCATATTTGACCCAAAGTTGGGTTAAAACAACCTAGCATTTTTAGAGCATATTTACTTGCTTACAGTAATGTGATGTCAATACATTTTGTTTATTCATTCATTCATTAGATTCAGATAAAGGGAGAAACTGCCATACAACAATGCAATATTTTTGTTATGCTGATTCTTGATAGATAAATAAATAAACAAAATGCATTGTGATAAAAAAATATAAACAGTACATTACTGTAAGCGAGAAAGTACACAAAGTACATTCTAAAAGGGTTAATAAAGAAGTGGTCATTAAATAAAACTTTTATTTAATGTAAAACATTTATATGCTGGACAAATACATTTTAACCAACATAAATTCTACCTTGACATAATCAGTAATAGCTATACAGTTTGCTTTTTTCCACAACACATTTTTTTCCGCTTATTTTTTATGTGAATTTAGAATTGTAAAAAATCCAATAGCCTTAAGAAAGGCTTTGTTGTCGTATTTCTTTGTGGAATTTGGGATAAAATGTCACCTGGACTTGTACCTGACAAATTTTGAGAGGTTCAGCCAATTACAGTAACCACTGTTTTTCACAAAAACCTCTCCCACCTTCAGGACATGACTGATTTTGACACATGAATTACCAATCGACTCTTGTTTCCTGAGGTGAATACTGATGCAGAGATGTTTTTGTCCTCTCCAGAGACACTCTGAAGTGCACACGCTGAGGTCCGCCTAACTGATAGTGGAGAGCTGTGCTTTGAAGGAAGGCCATTGTTGAATAGCACCTCTCAGTGTGCATTACATAAATGTGGGGCTGTTACTGAGGCCAGGCGAGCATTTAGCATCAGAGGCAGTAATGTGGGGGTGTGTGAGGGCCACTTCACCTGAACTAGACTGCTCTGATTGGCCTTCACGTAAGAGCTTGACAGAGGTTTCCACACAGAGGAGGGCCAGTGATGGCATCAGGGCTCTTCAGAGTCAGTAATGCTTTGAGTGTGTATATGTGTGTGTGAGAGAAAAAGCATTGCCACTTGTTATACTGATGCACTACACCTTTATGTACTTTGAATGCTTTGGCAAATAATATTAATGAATGATGATTTGGTTATTATTCACTTAATATGAGTCTAGGATTTTTGTTAAAGTTTTAAGGATTTAGCTATGGCAAAAAAAAAAAATACAGTAAATAAATAAATAAACACGCATTTGCTGTTATCATGGCACGCACGACATTACTTTCCAAACTAAGCATTGACAAAGTTATTGAACTGGATTTAACACTGAACTGGTTTGGGCTGAATAATGACACTATTGTCTTTTGTTGAGCTGCTTATACCTGAGCTGTAATCATTTTAGAACTGATTAATTTTACAACATTAACATTGTTATTTTTCTGATTATTAGTGTGAAGCTACTTTGAAACAATGTGTATTAGATAAAACACTAAAACTTTCATTTACTCAAAAGTCCTTATCATCATGCCATCATTTTAAGAAATGAAGAAAATTAAACATTAAATCTAATTCTAAAAAATATCTGAACTTATTAATTATAAAAAATTCTATTTTCTATTATGATGTATTACTGTCAAGAAATTCTTTAAAATGTCTGCTAATATTGTATTCGAACTTATTAAAAAAATAAATAGTTCAATTTAACTGACAATTGATTATTTAACTTAAAATTGGTGAATGCTACAGTGTGTTACTGTATTGTGCTGTAATTCTACCTATATTTATACAAAACTCTATTTGAAATCCAACACATTCTCTCACTCCCTACTCATCACATATTGCCTCTTAGTCAGGACCTTTTGGCGTCACTTTTTGATCCACATCCATCCATCTTCTTCAGCTTATCCGAGGCTGGGTCGCAGGGGCAGCAGTCTAAGCAGGGACACCCAGACTTCTCTTTCCCCAGACACTTCCTCCAGCTCTTACGGGGGAACACCAAGGCATTCCTAGGCCAGCCGAGAGACATAGTCCCTCCAGCGTATCTTAGGTCTTCCCCGGGGGACCTCTGCAACAGATGCCCGAGTCACCTCAGCTGGCCTCTTTCGATGTGGAGCGGATCTACTCTGAGCTCCTCCCGAGTGACCGAGCTCCTCACCCTATCTCTAAGGGAGCGCCCAGCCACCCTACGGAGGAAACTCATTTCGGACGCCTGTATCCGGGGATCTCATCCTTTCGGTCATGACCCAAAGCTCATGACCATAGGTGAGAGTAGGAACATAGATTGACCGGTAAATCGAGAGCTTTGCTTTGCAGCTCAGCTCCTTCTTCACCATGACAGACCAGTACATCAACTTCATTTACTGCAGAAGCTGCACCGATCCGTCTGTCAATCTCTAGTTCCATCCTTCCCTCACTCGTGAACAAGACCCCAAGATACCTAAACTCCTCCACCTGAGGCAGGTACTCCCCACCAACCTGAAGAGGATTTGCTACTCTTTTCCAACTGATAACCATGGCCTCAGATTTGGAGGTACTGATTTCTCAGGTGCAAACTGGCCTAGTGCCCCCTGTAGGTCCTGGTTCGAAGGAGCCAACAGGACAACATCATGCAAAAAGCAAAGATGAGATCCCGTGGTCCCTAGACCGGACCCCCTCCAGCTCCCAGCTGCACCTAGAAATCCTGTCCATGAAAAGTAATGAACAGGACCGGTGACAAAGGGCAGTCCTGCTGGAGTCCTACACGCACCGGGAACAGGTCTGACTTACTGCTGGCAATGAAAACCAAGCTCCTGTTCCGATCATACAGGGACCCGAGTTTTTGCCTCCACAACCACCCTGGCTGCAGTCCGCTTGGCCCATCCGGGCTTGATAGGACTACATTGCTTTAATTAAGAAACTCTAGGCGTCAATATATGACAACGCAAGATACTGGGAATTTCATCATCATGATTAAATTATATCTTTTTGAATGAGATGTGAGCAAGTTAACGGAGCAGGATAATTTTCAGTGATTAAACCTTGTGTTTTATTCTCTTCTTTGCATAAAGACATTGTACGGCTTCAGAAGAAATTGGAATGCAACACAACTTGTTTGTAATGCTTTTATACTGCTTGTAGTCAGTGATTGCAATAAATACCTGTGACTGCACTTACATTTGCCTGTGTGTGTTTTATATTGTTCAGAAGTGGGTGGGTTTTGGGAGTGGGGTTAGGTGCTCCAATGAAGGTATTAATTTACATTATATATATATATATATATATATATATATATATTATTTATTTATTTTTTGTAAACGCATTTGAATGATTAAATTAAGATACATTATTGAAAATGGATGACCTTCACGTTGAAAATGACGCTAAAGATATACTCTGTGTGTCAAAAAAAGATGACAAAGGGTCCTCTGACCAAGCGGCAACATATGACGACTTTGGAGTGAGAATGTACTGCGAAATCAAGTCAAGTCTCCATCTCAGGTTACTGTAGAATGCTGCCTTACCATGAAGTATAAATGAAGACAAGACTGATTGCAATTACATTTTGAAATAGATATATGTAAGCAGAGTGTTCTACTCAAAAATAAAGTTTCTAAAAGTGGCTTTCGCACTGATGCCATAAAATAACCATTTGATTCCCATTTCACTGAACAGTTTTTAAAAGCACCTTTTTTTCTTCAATTTTATTAATCTAAAAAAACTTTTTTTTTTCCACTGTAGAGAACCTTTTGTGCAATGGAACGGTTCAATGGGTGTTATTAAAGGTTCTTTATGGACCACAGGTTAAAACAACTGTTGTATGTTTTAGAGTGTATTCACAGTTTACAAAAGCACACCCAAAGCTAACATTATCCACCAAACAGTTTGATAAAGTCTGTATGTTACACGGTTCAGGCTGAATCAATAGCAGTTTAAAAGTTAATGTAAGGGCTTTAGAATAAACCCCGAGCAGAATGTTTGAGGAATATCAATACAGAGCTGCCATGCAAGCGCTGCGATAATCTCTTCAGCGTTCCATTCCAGAGCTGCCCCACTTCTGTAATCCGTACATCATAAGACAGCATCAGACAGCAAGTGCAGATTGTGTGGGCTGTCACACTTGGAAATTGAAGAACACCTATGTCTCGTTCCTGGTTGATGTTTTGTCTGGATCGAGACGCTTAGCCGTTTAACAAAGCCTAATTACAGAGAAGGTATACTTGGAGCACCATGTTCATTGGTCCAGGTGAAAGAGCTGGATTGTAATGTCAATATCTCTCCAGCTCCTTGATAAGCCCATTTAATCGTGATTTTAGCAGCCACCTTCACTTTAGCATGCCAGATCTTTACCCATTACGCAACCCCCACACTATGGAGGTGGCAATGAAATCATTAGTGACCCAGCTGGAGTGATAAGATTGCGGTTAGGTTCATCTAGCTGCATTACTTGTCATGCATGAAATGTTCATTTGGTCCAATGAATTGCTGTGACACAAACAGAGACCAACTTTGGACTTACCTTTGAGATGTGCTTTTGTACTTCTGCCTGTAAGACAAAAAATGGAAGCACATTAGCCTGCAGCCACAATGAGCACATGCCATGGTAGAACGTAGTTTTACGCATGTAAAGGACAGAGCTGACAAGAACAGCATGCTCTGTTTCCAGTTTGAACAAAAGCCAGGATCTCAAGGAATTCTTACTTTCCCGCTGCAGTGAATTAGTCATCGTATGAAGCTGCTGTTATCTGATGCGATTTAGACGGAAAATCTAGAGCTCTTGTTGAGCATAGGAACGTATTGCAAATTATTCATGCATATATTTAAATACTAAACTGAATACATTGTGTTTATTCCGACTACGAGTTTCTGAGGAACAACCGTGGCCTGGGTGCTGAGCAGGAGGGACGTTTCAACACATCCCAAAATGACATTGTTGACCTTAGATGGGATGAATGGAAGAGTGGGATCAGTTTATAGAGATAGATGGAGCTCACCAAAGAGGCTTGTATGAGCTTTGCTGGGAGGTGATGGAGTTAGACTGGTTTAAATCCAGGGATCAGCCATTCAGTGACTTCCACAAATTTATTTCTGCTGTAGGTCATAACGTCTGATTAAATTGCCCTCTGATTCAGCTCTAATGCATTTAACATCAGACCGAAGGTTATGTTTTAGCAGCGACTAGAGCAACAGAAGGTCATTTTTACGCTGGAAAATGAATTTATTGCCATAACAAAAATAAATTTATATTGTACATCATTCATACTGAATGAAGAGTCAAGAGAATATTATTTTCTTGTGTTTTGAATCTGAAGCAGGGCAATTATTGTTAACTAAAACCTGGGGGAAAAAACATTAAATGAAAATTTTAATTAAAAATAAATAAATAAAAATGATATACAAAAATCAAGCTAATTTCAGATAGTAGTCAAAGCACATAAGAATTGCATAAAAAAATAAAATATAAAACCATAGATATATATTTTTAAAGAATTGTACAAATTTAAAAAATGACAAAAACATTAAAATTACATTGGATTTAAAATATTAAAAACAGTATATCAATAATATTAAAATAAAACTAAGTTTGCCAAATGATTCATTGTTGAAAAAGAAATTTAAATGCTGAGTTAATATTAAAAGAACAGTAATTAAAATACACATTAACTAAAAATGCTTATAAATATGTTGTAGTTTTATGCAAATGTACTTCCTTTTTTTCTGTTTGAAGTATAAAGTGTGATAAATTATCCATAATTATTATTTATTGTGGATTAAAAATAAGTTGGAATTTTATGTTAAACAGCATTGTTATTACAAATGTAGTAACTACCGAGTTTGTGGCGAAATACGACATCTGCATTGAAATCAACAAATGACGTTTGGATAGTTCAAGTTTCTCCACAAAATGACCCAAAATGACAACGCTGAACCTCAGCACCACAAGACTCATACCAATTCATTATGGAAAACTGTCAGCAGAAGCAAATATGTGAACAACAACATTGCTTGATTGGGCTTGACAGTCTCATTAGTATTACATTCACACACTTGCTGCCCCAAGAGTCGAGATTCACCCACTCGCAGCATCACACAGCGTACAGTGAACACAACAACCACACCGCTCTACCGTGCAGGAATCAAACCGAGTGCTGACGAAAGAGTAAGAAACAAGAAACACTTACATTCCTTTCAGCCTAATCCACATCTTCTCCGTCTGGTCACACTTGGAGTACTTCAAGGAGTTCTCCAGTCCGTCCGTGTCGTTGGCCAGAGCATCCATGGTGTGCAAGAACGCGCGAGCGTGTGGAGTGATCTAAGATGCAGAGGGATACGCAGGTATGCGATTCAACACGTGTAGCGCAGAGATTCGGGTCTTCAAAGCATCTCCGGCAGTTTGAGGGACAAACGTCTCCCAGAGGGTCCTGCTCGCAGCTCCAGAGCGCATCAGTCCACTGGAGTGAGTGTCAGCGCCCAGACCTGTCTCTCCGCTACACACTGAGGGAACGCTGTCACACACACGCGCGCGCACACACACACATACACACGCACGTCACACAAATGTTTCTCTCTCTCTCTTCTCTGTTCTTGCTCTCCCGCTGACCGGAAAAGCAGCACTATGCCTAAACATTGTACCCTCTAGCTTTTTTACCCTGTTGTTCTCAGCCTTTCAGCCTGCGCTGCCTCTTTTGGCATCTCTAATCTCACGCATTTATAGCTACAAACACACACACACACACACACACACACATCTCAAGTACCGCAATGGCACCTGTGTTGATTCAATCCATCAGCAGGAGCGGCGGAGGCAGGGAGCAGCGCTTTTCCCCTCCTCTTTCGCACCAGGGAGAAGGAGCGAGGACCGTCTCCTCACATCCCCTCCAGCACCATCATCATCACCACCATCATCATTCGGCCGAGAATCACCTGCCTTCCCCCCACAGAAGAAGCCATCGCGAAGCCCTCGTATTTTAGCAAGCCTTTCTTCCCGCTGGCCAGCTGAGCGATAAGCTCCCCCAGCAGCATCTCCTGGTCCCGAGTTGGCGTTTTAATGAAATTAACCTGTGCGCTATCGTCCCGCGCTCGTCTCGCGCCCGGCAGCCTAGTTTCAACGCACTCTAATCCCCTCATTCCAGCGCAGCTGCAAGAAGCAGCGTGCTGATAAAATGTCATGATTGTTTGTGAAGTACAAAAGGGCTGATTAGGAATAAAATCAAGAGCACCTTGCGTAATATAACAGCACCCCTATATCTCATTTTTGTAAATAAGAAAGGAATTGAGTTTTTTTTTGTGTGCTGTTTTGTGCAGGCACGGCTGATTTTCATTCATTAGGGGGAAGGGCGCATCATCTCCTGCCTACGGAGCATCCGTGGCATGAATAGACTGAATCCTAACGATCCCTTCTTCGGGGTTACCGGTCTATTGGATTACACTCTACAATGTAAAACAGCTTAATCATTCCAGCATTAGCATATTAACAAAAATATCTTTTTCCCATTAGTTCATTTCATCACATATTGCCTGTGGAATGAGTACATTCTGCTTCCTGTTTTATTTCACATAAAGGTGGTTCAGGCAGTTGTCATGCCATAACACGATACAATTACATTAGGTGGAAAAATAGTCTCTTGTCTTGGTTTTTATTTTCAGTTTAATGAGATGGCATGTTTGTTGACTTGTTGGAAGGCTGATTTCACCGCTTGTTTCATATAAAGCGGTTCTAATAAATGGAAATGCGTAAAATGGGACACTGTATGTGTGTAAATAAAACATCATTCATATTCACTTTCGGCACTAAAATGGTGATTGATGAAAGGCGTTGCCATGGCAACACACACTGCCATACAAATGGCTTTGCAGGGAATGATTACGGTTGTGAAAGAATGACTTGAAGGTCTCATGGAAAGAGAGACAGACACACAGACAGACAAACCGAGATAGAAAAGAGCAGCAACAAAGCACCCAAATAACAACTGAGCTGGGTTATCTATAGAAGTCCTCTTATCCTGTATGATGACTGTGATTATTGACTCTAAAGAGCAAGTAGGATAAAAGTAAGACAGTGCAGTTTGATTCAGCACATCAGGGAAGCTTTTGTGCTCGTCGGCTAGCGAACGATCAGTAAAGATTGTTCAGACATGTGCGGAATGATCACCTAAAAGCATGGGGTTGTGACAAACACTTGCAGGACCTCCTGACATGTCGTACCGCTGTGATTTGTGTAGTCAGAGGAGTGTCGACGGTTAGACGGTGCACAGAACTCCACTAACCAAACATAATGGCTCTGCTCCAATTCCTAGCGAGCTGCTTTGCTGTCTACTGCCTTTTAAGGCAGCGTTCTAACTGACATTATACCTCATAAGTGATTGATTTGGAATGCTCTACATAGGTAGCAACTCTATGTTATATCAACAATACTTCTTATGCAGAGCACACGGGAGACAAGACTGTTGATTTCGAGAGTTAGTGCTATGAAATGAAATACAAAAATAATAGGTAAAATAGGATATAATCACACGAATAAGGGGTTAAATATGATATAGTCACACAAATATGGGGTTAAATTCGATATAGTCACACAAATAAGAGGTTAAATATGATATAGTCACACAAAAGTGGTCAAATTCGATATAGTCACAGGGTTAAATATGATACAGCCACACAGATAAGGGTTATATGACATAGTCACACAATTAAGGGGTTAAATATCATATAGTTGCACAAATAAGGGGTTAAATATAATATAGTCACACAAATAACGGGTTAAATATATAATCACAAAAATATTGGATAAAATAGTCTTTTTTTGTATTGAATTAACTTTTTTTTTTTTCTCATTTCGGTCACAATCTTTGATCAATGTATCTTACGTGTATTTTGTATTTTGTAAATGTTTTTATTAGTGCTGTCAAATAATTAATTGAAACTAATTGCATCCAAAATAAAAGTTTTTGTTAATATATAATAATATATGTGTGTGTGTGTGTGTACTGCGTATATTTATTATGCACATATATAAATACTGTACACGCATACAGTATATATATATATATATATTGAAAATATTTACATACATTTATATATTTATATTCTCATATTTCATATTTTATCTGAATATATTTACTATATAAACTTAACATATTTTTCTTAAAATTATACATGCATGTGTTTGTATTTATATATACATGATAAATAAACACCGTATACACACATATATTGTGTAAACAACAAAGGAAGGTAACTTTTATTTTGGATGCAATTAATTGCGGTTATTAATGTGACAGCACTACAAAATATATAGGACATTATAAAAACAGCTAGGCAGGTAGCAAAATATTTTAAGATTTCATTTCCTGCAAAGTTTACATGTGATGAATTTGGCCAACAAAAGGCTTTTTAAAAGGCAAAATGACCTTACTGCCTGTGAAGACCGGTCAGAAACATAGCCACTGTTTTGATGAACTCGTGTGCTTCAGAGATCATCACTCTTTCATCCATGGCTTTATTTTGTGGCAGAAGCACACATCTGATACGGGGGTGGATGAGGGTCACGTGTTCATGCATGTAAACAGCCATCACTCAAGTGTGTTAATAGCTGCAGCATTATCTGAAACGCTAAACCTTCACTTTTTATGCAATGACAAGCTCCAGCCTCTGTGAACCTCACAAACTCTGTCCAGTTTATATTTCATCTCAAGATCAAAAGAAATTATAAATAAAGTATATTATGTGTAGAGGAAAGGTATATAGCATATGTTATTTAAAAGTTATATATCATGGATACAATATGGATATACAATTTTTATTATATTATGTATCATTTATTTAAAGTATTAGAAATATTGTTGTGTATTTTTGTCTTTTTTTTATTTTTTAGTTTAATTTATCCAATGTCTATGCAATTTACATTTATTTAAATTAAATGTTTAGTGTTTGTTTTTTAGTGCATCAAGTTAAACTAAATAAAGATTAGAAATGTTGCCTTGGCAAATATCTGAATTAAAATTAAATTAAAATATTTTTTAAATATGTTATTACAGTAATTTATTTAATTTTAGGTAACAAATCATTTTTTTTTGTGAGCTATACAATAGGGTTCACTTACTGCAACTTGCAACACATAGTCATTATTATTGCTGTTTATTTGTACTTTTTTCACTTTTACTTGAATTCTGGGATGAAATAAGGCTTGGGGATGTTGTAATTTACCAAGATTCACCCAATGACCCTGATATGTCATTTACAAACATTTGTTTTTAATCCTGACAGCTCTTTGTTCATGGATGGACGTGCAGCTTTGACGTCAGAGAACAATCATCATCAGGCAGGCAGGTTATTGTTATAATGGGAGAGTGGGTGTTTCCTTTTGGTTGGGCCTCTTAATTAAATGGGGTTTTAAAAGCCAAAAGCTTAGACAATGTTTATCTCCACACCCAGACAGCATGACATATGCTGTATAATACATTTGACACTTTAAATACATGGGCGGCTAATGTTAAATTCAAATAACTCCTGACAAGCTTGGCTTTTACTTACTTATGACAGCTTAAAACTGAAAACGTATTAGATTTCTTCAGACATGAGGAGGTTTTATACATGTGACAAAGAAAATGTGACATATGAATGCAGTCTTTGAACACTGAATGACGCATTCCTGCACTTAAAATACAGTTATTTTTTTATTTAGGAAAACAAAGTAAGCTTGGTATAAGAATGTGACACATGGCCAGATTCAAAACCATATTCATCAGTGCCATTAAGAAAAAAACGATATATATATATATATATATATACAGTGCCCTCCACTAATATTGGCACCCTTGGTAAATCTGAGCAAAAGGTGGCTGTGAAAATAAATCTGCATTCCTTTTGATCTTTTGTTCAAAAAATCCACAGAATTCTAGCCTATCAATGAAGTTTTTCTCCAACAACAGGTTTTTCTCCAATACATGTTGGCCAAAATTCTTTTCCCAAGATAACAGCTCCGAGTTTTCTCCTGTAAAGCCTGAAGAGTTTGGAGAAAACCTGATAAGAGAAAAGAGATCATTCCTTCATCCAGAATCTCTCCAGATCCTTTAGATTACCAGCTCCATGATGCTGCTTCTTCTCTTTAGTTCACCTCACTCAGGGTTCAGCTCAGAGGACTGGGACAGCCATGACAAAAGATTCATTTTGTGCTCAGTGACTTTTGTCACTGTTTGTGTTTGGATTATTGGTCCCAGACCCAACCATGGCCCATTATAAGATTTCTAACAGAGTCAGTGAATTATAGATTTGTCATCTGCTGGTATTTGATAGAATCCATGACGTGTCTAAATAAGATGTCCAGAAATATAGACCCACAACATCAGAGATACAGCGGTATACTTCATTCTACACATGGAGTACTTTTTAACCCATCTTGAGTGATTGCTGCTAAAAAGCTCATTTTTAGTTTCATCTGATCATAGAAACCAGTCCCATTTGTAGTTCCAGTCCTGTCTGACGACTGAACATCCTGGAGATTGTTTTTGGATGAGCGAGGAGAATTTTTCTTAAACCCTCCTGAACAACATGTGCTGATGTAGGGGCTGTTTGACTATTTTTTAAGGTTTTCTGACCCTGAGACTCAACTATTTTCTGTGTGGTCCTTGAAGAGTCTTTATCCACTCAAACTCTCCTCCTCGCCGTGTATTAGGATGATAGAGACACACGTCCTCTTCCAGGCAGCTTCGTAACATTGTATGTTGATTGGAAATTCTTCATTATTTCTCTGATGGTGGGAATGGAAACCTTCACTGCTCTAGCTCTTTTCTTAAAGCATTCACTAATCTGTGAAGCTCTATTATCTTTTGCAGAATATAAGAAATGTATTCTTTGGTTTTTCTCATTGTGTTGATGATTAAGGGATTTTGGGCTTTGTTTTTAATCCTATTTATATTTCTGTGAAACAGTAAGCCATGCTTGGATATTTTCATGTTCATAATCACCCTGGAGTGCTCAAAATTGTGAATATGAATGGGAATATACTTCAGAGATATTTTACTCATAAAAAATTCTAGGTGTGCCAATAATTGTGGCCAACAAGTATTGGAGAAAAACATTTATTTCACAATGAGATTTTCTCCCCATTTAAATTGTTTTAATTCAATGATGGGTTAGAATTTTGTAAATTTTTTTAACCAAAGATCAAAAGAATAAACAATGCAGATTTATTTTCACAGCCACCTTTGCTCAGATTTGCCAAGGATGCCAATATTAGTGGAGGGCACTGCATATATATATATATATATATATTAGGGGTGGGCATAGATTAATTGTTTTAATCTAGATTAAAATGGCTGAATTGTGCCAAAGGCATTCAGAATATGTGTGCAACCTAAATAATAACTAAAAGTAAATTATATTTGAGATATCTGTGTGTCAGTACTGCCATCTTAAAAGTAGGGTTGTGAATCTTGGTTTCACAATTGAATTCAATAAGATTATTATTATCAACACAATGGCCCAGTTTCACAAACATGGCGTCGCTTAAGCCAGGACTACGCCTTAGTTAAATTAAGATATTAATGCTTCTTTTACAAAATGTTAAAATACTGTATGTCAGAGCAAGATATTTTCAGTTGAAGCAGTTCAAACATGCATTTTAGTCTGTGACTTAAGCCTTGTCTGTGAAACCAGGAGAATATCACATTCTCCTTCAATATTACTGCACATGGCTACATTTTAAATCAAATTTATTTTGTGCAAAATTTTCATTTTCTATCATTATATAAACAGGCTACTCTTTTAAAACTATTACTTATTTTAAAAAGTGCTCTTTGAGCATACAGAAGATTACAGAAATAGTTTTGACTTTAAAAGTTTGATTATTACCGATGAGATCATAGACAGTGGCAGCTTTAACAGGCTGGATTCAGACTAATGCACAGATCTCTTCCGATATATCAGATGTTTAGCTGTTTAACATAACTGACGGTGTGTACATCAGTTTTGTATAAAAGCATTTGAAAATGCAAGTGCATTAAACCACAGCCGCGTTCAGCCACTTCAGGACAAACAAACACAAAGCGCACGTGTAATCGACGCGGTTTCGTGTAATTCGGCTAGGTATACATCCGCGCTAAAATATCAAGGTGAAAGTCATCATAGCTTGTGTAGTATAGACCCAGCTCCCAACCCAACTTTGTGAATAGATTAACGGCCATATTTTTTTATCGTGCAATAAGAGTATCGCGTTAACGCAGCGCGTTATGTATTTAATTATTTAACGTATTTAATGAAATAACATGTATATTTATATAAATGTACATCTGAATGTACAATTATATAATATATACATCTTCATGTTATTTTTTAATTATATATTTATTTGTGTGTGTGTGTGTGTGTGTGTGTGTATAATTGGGTCATAATTGTGGCAAATTAAGATATAAAGTAAACATTACTAAAAGAAAATCTAAAATAAAAGCTAATTTAAGATACTAATAAGACACTGAAAAAAATATTTTAATATAAATAAATGTAGTCATACAGTACAAATATAATACTAAAATAATGCTCCAGTTCACTACATTAGATTATACTGCAAACCTTAGCAACAGTAACCAAGGTTAGTGCATTATCAATCTTTAAAGCAAACAAAAGGTTTGTCCCCAGCCCTGTAAAGAGCAGAGGATAATTATGGATCCTCCATGTGTGGTGTGTGAGTCCTCTTTCCTGGCCTGTAGAACATTACAGAACATTCAGTTTTAATTGCATTTAACAAAAAGGTCATTTCATTTCAATCAATTGACAGACCATTATAGTATAAAAAACACCAGAGGGTAACCATTAATGATAATAACATAAATTTAGCTGAATAGATGATCTATAAAGATAAACATCAAACTGTTTAGACATGATGTTTGTACAGGTATATTCAGTTGTACACCCACTTGTGTGTTGTATTTAAAGGAAGCGTTCACCCAAAAACAAAAGTAAAAAAGATTACTCACCTTCAGGCCATCCAAGATGTAGTTGAGATTGTTTCTTTATCAGAACAGGTTTGGAGAAATGTATCATTTCATCACTTACTAATTATTTGCTTGAAATTGTAATTGTGATTATTAATTATGATTAACACAATTTAAATTAAATGATGTTTATACCATTGTTTGAAGCAACTTCATGTCATATTTTATATAAAAAGAACATTTAAAACTGAAAAATACTGCTTTTCTGTACTGGGCCTAACTATTCATTGTATTGGTTCCTTGAAATTATGTAGTGCCCCCTACCTCCTTTTTTAACGGTTAAGCATGGGTTCAATAAACAGTGCCTAAGAGATGTTGTATTAACGTCACTAAATTATATACTTTCCTTTTAGAAAGTTCTTCAGAATAAGATCTATATTGCCACAGGTTTACTATTTAAGAATGAACTCTTAGGATAAATAAAAACATGTGTAGAAGAAAAATATACAGAATTTCATTAAGAAGATTAAAATAGTAGAAATAGTTGAGATTTCAAATCTGAAGTTTGGTATAAATTAACCCCGAAAAGGGGAATATCACAAATGAAGGAATAACAGAATTTACTTCTGTGTCACCTACACTTAAGACTTTTAAGTGTCAAATTTACAAATTTAACACTTAAAATTAAATGTACCCATTATCTCACTTTGGATGTCAAAATATTACTCTGGAAACTCTGAATACTATTCTAAGACGTACTGAATAACACTGTATGAGCCAATATTAAACACTGTGGGCCCCCACACAAACACACATACACACTCTCACAAACCACCCCGGGGCAGGCCTGAATCGTTGCTCATGTTCGTAGTGGCCGTGGAAAACGAAACTGGCCTCTTCACTCTCCTGAGCAGCAAAAACAAAACAAGCAAATGTACCTGGAAATGATTGCCAGGCACACTGTGGTAGGTCTCCTGCAGTTACCCTTTCAGTCGAATCACTTCGATGTTACATATGTGAACTCGACCAATCGCCTTTAAACTTCAAAGAAAAGGCCAATGAAAATTGGCGTGCACAGATTGCATCCAGGTGCATCTCATCACTACATGAGTATAAGAGGGCACGGATGCAGTGCCCCTGCAGACTTTTGCTTCCTGAGCTGAGGACCCCCTTGGCTTTTCATGTTGGAGAGTGGAAGGAGAGCATCTTTTCTAAAAGAGTTCCTGCGAGTTCATGCTTTCTCTCCCTCTGACATCGGATAACTGGGTGGCTGTCAGCGGGTCCTGCGGGCTGGTGGCCTTTTTAAAGGCCGTGAGCTAACCAGCTTTTTGCACTCCAGTGGGGACCTAATGAGTGCACGGCAGTGCCGTGAGAGGTCCTCCCAGGGCAATCCAGGAAAAAGAGCAATTTCTTACGGTCGGTAAGACATTCTACGGAATGTCTATCTGGCCATGTGCTTCCGGATGCAGTAGTTTTCTCACCTCTCTGCACGGATATGATCGCTGCCTCACGCGTCTGGGCAAAATCCCGCTGGGTTAGCGTTCGTGGATGATCGCTACTGTGAGATGTTTTCCCATCGTCGTCTTCCTGCGGCAGGTCGTTGAGCTGTAAAGGTTTTTTTGGTGGCCACAGCGAAGCGCGCGGGAAACATCACGCTGACCGCGCAGAATTTTCCGCCTTCACAGCGGGCCAAGCATCTCTTCCGGTGCACCCCAGAAAGATGAGATGTCTATTGCAGCATCAGAGGGAGAGTCGGGTGGTAAGGTGAATGACTCGCCAGGACAGCGCCTCTCCGTGGTCGCTGCCTGTCAGAACCAGACACCGAACTGTCGGCTATGCTCCTTCGAGCCGCCGAGCAGATCGGATTGGGGGTTTCCATGGTTCCCCCGTCCATTCTTTCGTGGCTGGATGATTGCTTTCTGGGGATTGCCGCATTTCCCACCGGTGCCTTTCTTCCCGGAGATGCATGAGAAGCTGATCAGGTCGTGGCGGGCCCCTGGCTTGCCTGCACCCGGCTCCTTACACCTCGCCACCCTCAATGATGGAGCAGCTAAGGGCTTAACGTAGCTCACTCACGGGCTCTGTTGGCAGGGACCTGGTGCTTCGGCACCTCAGCCATCTGGACCTTCAGGGCACCCGGGAATAGAGCAAATTCTCCCCAGTGCAGAGGATCTCTTTTCTCGGCATGAAGGCGGACTTGGTCAATATGCTGCCGCCTCACCAACGAGCTCGCACAGGCAGTGCTTAAGTGCCTGGACTTCTTCAGGACAAGACAGCGGTCCCTCTCAAAACTTTTCAGAGGCCCCTGGAGCACATGGCAGCTGCAGCCGCAGTAACGTGGTAATATCTGTCGAAGACAGCGCTCCAGACCGCACTGGCCTACATCAAGAGGGTGAGGGACCTATAAGCCTTGTCTGTCAATGAAACGTCCCTGGAAAATCAGGCTGGCTGTTCTCACGTCAAGGCCTGAGACCCCGGCACTATGCCCAAGGTTCCTACCACGCCCTTCTGAGATCAGGTAGTGAACCTGCAAGCTCTGCCCCAGGAGGTGGCAGGCCCGGCGTTAGAGTTGTTGTGTCTCATACGTGCATTGTGCCTCTACTTAGACCGCACTCTGAGATTCAGATGCTTTCAGCAGCTCTTGTCTGCTATGGAGGACAGCAGAAAAGGAATGCTATCTCCAAACTGAGGTTGGCCCATTGGGTGGTAGATGCCATTTCCCTGGCTTATCTTTGCCAGAGAAAGCTGTGCTCCTTAGGTGTCAGAGTCCACTCCACAAAGGCGGAGTGTTGCCTCATTATGAAAAATTCCAGATGTAGTAATGGTAAGTTGAAAACAGTAACAACTGGCAGCCCTGTGGGGCCCCACGTGCAGACTTCTCTGCTGACAAACAGGAAAGGAAATTTGCCAAATTCCCACTGGCCCTCGTCTATTATGGCCTCCCAATAATCCCCATCCATTGATAGGCTGTAGCTATCTCTCCTCTCCACCTGTAGCTGGTGTGTGGTGAGCACACTGGCGCCGTTGTCCTGTGGCTGCACAGGTGGATGCTGCACACTGGTGGTGGTTGAGGAGATACCCCCCCACATGACTGTAAAGCACTTTGGGTGTATGGCAATACACAGTAAAGCGCTATATAAATGCGTCATTCATTCATTCATACATGAGGTGCACCTGGATGCAATCTGTGCACGCAAATTTTCATTGGCCTTTTCTTTGAAGGTCAAAGGCGATTGGTCTCTCAGGCAAGTTCCCATATGTAACATCTCTGTACTTCATCTTACTGCTCTACACTTTAACTGTACATCTCCAGTACATCAGTCAACATCTTGTGAGCAAAAAGCTGCATCATGTAAGAAACAAATTCATCAAGGTGTTTTTAAACTCTAAATCGTGGCTTCCAGTTCCAATCCATAATCCATAATATTGAGAAATATTCACAGATCAAGCATCATTTACAAGCTAAAACAGTCCAAACAGTTGCAAACAAATAAGATTGTCTGTTTAATGGGAGAGGACAGCAGGTGATGGACCTTTTCATCGAAGAAAGCATTATTATGGATTATGGACAGAAGCAACATTTTATAGTTACCTTAATGACGGATTTGTTTCGTACAAACACACAGCTTTTCACTTCATGAGATGTTAACTGATGAACTGGAGGTGTGAATTACTGTGATGTTTCTTTCAGCTGTTTAGACTCTGACGGCACCCATTCACTGTAGAGCATCCGTTGGTGACCAACAACATTTAAAGGAATCCAAAGCTTTTTAATCATTTACGTACTCTCCCCAATTTCATCCAAAGCCATTGTGTACACTTTCTAAAGTCTTTTTGTGTGCTTTATGAATGAAGTGGTATTTTATGAAGGTGAGAATTGTTGACGGAATTGTTCATTTTGTTTTACCATCTACTGAAATTCAGTACAGCTAATATCAGTTTAAGGAGGGCTAAGGAGAGCTTTTAAAAATTATTAAGCTAGTTTGCAAATGTGATACTGATTTAATAGACAGCTCAGTTTAATAACAGTTCAATAAATACTAAGTTAATAGCCTATTAAGGGATTGTACATTGTCTGACTATAACACTACTGCCTGATTTTGCTGCATTTCAATAATGAAAATGGTTCCAAATAAAGTAACAGCACTGGGCATCTCTAAAGGTAAACACAACAGTGTTTCATTCCTGAAAAAAAGTGTTTAAAGGAATCTAATGAGTCAGTGATTCATGATTACCCATTCATAAAGAAAGCCACTTGATTCATTCATTAATGAATCAGACATTCATTTGAATGAATGATTCAAGGATAAAATCAGTGACTTGTCGCCACCTGCTGGTGGATTAAGTTTCATTTTTAACCTATAACTTCAGTTAATTAAATGTAATATTCCTATATAATTGCACTCATGTCACCTCTGAGCCTTACATTAAATGTCTGAAAATGTCCCTATAAGCCACTTTTGTGTTCTTCTGTGCCACTTCTGCAGTACAAACATTTTTTTTTACTAATTTCATGCAACTTATACTACTTATTACATTGTTTTAATGGGAAATTTTTTAAAAATATATAAATATCCATTTTTGAACTTGACTAAGATAATATACTTAGAATGTGGTAAGGAAAAATGCCATTTCAATGATTGAAAGTTTTTCGTTTGTTTGTTTGTTTTTTTCATTTGTGCTACCGATTGTCATTAATTTATTTATTTTTTTAATTAACTTGTCTTTTTTAGTTAAATTAAATTCTGAGTGTATAGCCCTGCCACCACAGCTGGACAAAATAGAGGAAACGCTGAATTTGATTAATTGTTTTCTCACTTCTAAGTCATTTCAGATTAAAGTGTCAGCTAAATGCCTCATATAAATGTAATATAAATTAAGCAATGTTCATAAAGCATGATCTGTAATGATTGATCTGTACAAGGATAAAGCAAAGATCACAGAGGCCAGTAATATGGAGTAAATCTCTTTCGTAGTGTTCCAGCAGCAAGCTCAGAGGAACTTTATCAGTCTATTCTCAGGAGACTAATAAAGCGATGATACTGATAATACATCTTTATTCCAACCGCCTAATGCAGAGGCCAAAGACTGTCACCATGGATACCTCACATGGAGACAGCAAGAGTGAAAAACAAATACCCTGAATGTCACGAATCTAGGGGCATTCGGCAGAATTTCACAGGAGCAAATGACATGAACCGTACTGTGGCTTACAGACACAGTTTTAAGAAAAACAAATTAAAGGCATCGGATCACAGACAACCAATGAATTCATTTGTTATCACACTGAAATCAGCAAAGGCAGGGGAAAAGGTTATAATGACAGCTTCAAACTTAGAGTTATTTTTTTTTTCTGTATTTCCAGGGTCATGGCTGAAATGATGCACCAATGAACCCTGGGTTATTGATCCTTTTTTGAGTGTCACTCTGCAAATTCAGAGCTTGTCTGATCTGTGTCACATTGAACAAGAGACAGCGAGACTCCACCTCTCTCTCATTAGTTATTGATTGAGGCCCTTTTTCAAATGACACATTAAACTTCTGGACGTCTGCTGTCGATACAGAACAAAAAACACACGATTCCTTCAAATGGCAACTGACCATGATTAACATGTATCAGTTATGTCGAACATCCATTATGTGCATATCTACTTACTGATATATATATATACACACACAATGATTGTAAAAATGATTATTATTGATCATATCTATAATGACATAACAGAATGATTGAATTATTATGTAAAAATACTCTTTATAATATATATAAATGATGATTAAAATATAATAAAATATCTATAAACACAAAATTCAAATAAGAAAAAAACATGTCTGTTGATGAGAACAAAAAATTATATAGAATCATTATTATGAATTTTTTTTATAAAATATAGACAAAATTATTTATAATTATAATATATAATTAATATAATATAAGTCCAAAATCATAACAATTTGTCAGTTTAATCCAAATGAGTAAAAATGTCTTTACTGTTAAATAAATTGTTAAATATAATTATAAATAATTATGACTATTAAAATATTGATTATAATAGTTTTTAAATAAGCTTGGATAATAAAAGCAAAGAAAAGAAAATTTTTTTTTTGGTCAGTCTGACTGAGAGGAATCTTAAGCTAATGATGTCACCTGAGTGGATGATGTCATTTCTGGTAGGCCATGAGGTCATGTGCACACCACACTGCACAGGGACCCAATGCAGCATGGGTAATTTAGGATAGTCTTTCACAACCTCTCAATTTGTTCTGTATTAACAGTAGTTGTGAGGTTATCCAGTGCACAGGGGAACAGTCAGTTCAGAGGCCACTCAAGCGCAGCTTGGCTAATTTAGCCTGTACTGACTTTAATTAGCATGGTTGTAATGTGATTCTGCCGGTACCGCAGCAGTCTGACTTTAGCCAGACCACGAACAAAGCGGAAGAACAACTCTTTACCCATCCTCTCTATTTCACTGCCTCTGTCTGAACACAAAACTTGAATTCTTGCAAAGCCTGGAAGATCAGTAACACTAATGTCTGTAATGATGTGTCATTACTCCGAGCCATTTCCCTAATAGACAATTCAATTATGTGTGTAGGCACATCGTGCAGGTTTCTCTTTCTTGGGCTGTTCATATCCACTGTTATGAATGTATCTGTCCTTTGCTTCTGGAGTGCTTAACGTCGCCTATTGTGATTTTTAAGATCTCGCATTTGCAATGGTAATTTAAGTCATTTTAGTGACTCATACAGTGATTTTCTCTATAGGCAGAGAGAAACATGCAAACAGAGGCGGTTCACACTTGAGCTCTGGCCAGTTTTAATCTCGCTGCATGATTAATGTTTTAACCAGATGAGTACCATTACTTTGAGACGCAGAATGAGACACAAGCCCTTCTCTGACATCACATACCATGTATACATGAACAGCTTGGGATGAAAGAAAACTAAAGCCATTTTAAAACGCATAACTTTTGCTATGTTTATGCCTATTGTTTACACCAATCTGACATTTTTGTGGGATCTGCTGGGGTTGTGTTTCAGTGTAAATGGAGCAAAACAGAGACTTCAGAAAATGATGGCGTGGCTGCTGTACGTATCCTTGACGATGTATGATGTAAAGAATAACATGCGCTCAGGTAAGATAAGAGGGCACGCAGAATGCATCTGCAGCTTTTCGCTTCAGAGCCGTACTGCTTGGAGCTGGAGATCCCTGCTACTTTCAAGAGTGACAGCGCGATCGTTTGGAGGAGTTCTTGCAAACCCTGCTCTCTTGTCTGACAGCGTTTCTGGGCATTGGAGTTGGTGGCCTTTTTCAAGGCCGGCTGTGCCAGCTTTTTGCATTTCCAGTGAGCAAAGACCTCTGAGTGCACCGAGTTGATGCGAAAGGTCTTCCCTGGGCAACCAGGAGAAAAGAGCAATTTTCTCGCGGTTGGTGAAGCATTCTGTAACGGGATGTCGATCCGGCCGTGCGCTTCTGCGTGTGGTAGTTTCCACACTTCAACGGACGGTCACAATCGCTGCCTCTCGTGCCTGGGACCAGAGTTCGTTGATGACCCTCATTGTGAGCGCATGACAATGGCTACGTTGAGGTCACGCCTCTCACTCGTGAGACGGCTCTCCTTGCATCATTCCCGTGGGAAGTCATTGGACCGTAGCAAGTTTATGGCGACCGTGGCGAGGCGCCGGGGGGAGAGCTGCTCTTCGGAGAACGTCGACAACATCTCCGTCCCCAGTCCCGGTGGAGGGCCGGGAGCTTCTGTGTACTCAGCTGCCGTCGGTCCACGGGTCGGCAGTACCTACAATGTCACAGAAAGAGCAATTCTCCCTTTCACCTCAGGGCCCAGTGCCCAAAGGTCCCCATCTAACACAAATCTCTTTGTCTTCACAGATGCTGACCCAGGGCACTGTATCACCAGCGTGGGATCCAGGGAGGCAGGTAAGCGCTGTTCAACACAGCCAGGCGCCCAGTCCCTGCTCCTGTCCCAATACAGGCTGGCCCACCGCAGGCACGGCGGTCAACGTTCCTCTGATTCCTCTCGTGACGCGGCTCCGAGCGTGGATAGCGCTCCCCACAGATGGTTGATTCGGACAGTGGTTGATTCGGACAGTACACCTCGGCTATGCGATTCAATTCGCCAGGCGCCCGCCCCGGTATCGTGACGTTTGCTTCACCTCAGAGAGCGGAGAGCGATGCCACCGTACTGCGCACGGAGATTGCTGTCCTACTGGTGAAGGATGCAATCGAGCCTGTCCCTCCAGCCGAGATGAAGTCGGGGATTTACAGCCCTTACTTCATCGTCCCCAAGAAAAGCGGTGGGTTGAGACCGATCCTGGATCTGCGAGTTTTGAATCAAAATGTATGTCGCTGCCATAGCCGCATATCACGACGCAGTAGAGGGTGCATCCCTCGGGAAGCACCAACTCATTGTCCGATTCCTTAGAGGTGCGCGTCAGGGGAACCCCCGAGACCACACCTTTTACCCTCTTGGGACCTCAGCGCTGCAACCACCTGCTTCAGTACCACTGAAAGCAACCCTGTTGCATGGAAAAGGCCACACCTTTGTGCTACGACTATGCATGCCAATATTCATTGGCCCTTTGTATAAAGCTCAAAGGCAATTGGTCTCTCCGGCGAGTTCCCATGTGTAAGGTCTCGGTTTCCTCCTTCAGGGAACGTGGGTTACATTCGTAACCTAGACGTTTTCAACATTGATAATAATAACAAATCTTTCCTAAGCAGGAAATCAGCCTATTAGAATTTCCAAAGGATTAAAATTAGCTTTGCATCACAGGAATAAATTACATTTCTAAATATATATTAAAAATAAATCAGTTATTTTTAATAGTAATATGTCTTTTTTACTGATTTTTTCATAAAAGAAAAACATTTTATAATCTTACCAATCTCAAACTTCTAAGCGGTAGTCTACAAGTAAATATTAAGAGATATATTTACATTAAAATATCTAGATTACTGTAGCCGTATACTGCACAAGCATAGCAAAGGGTAGAATGGGATCAGAACACAAAATCTTTGTCTCCCGTATGAACACCATATTCTGCAAACTTCCATTAAATGATCCATGCAAAAACTCATTGTTTTTCAAAATAGCTCACTGTCAAATTGAAAGATTTTCTGATGCATGTCTTGAATCATCTCTCCTGCAGGTGGTGGGAATGCTTTTTAAACTCTCTGTATCCATTTCCAGAGATTGACAAAACCCTGATGACTGTCAACATTCTGCGCATCAGTCAGGTGTAAAAAGGTCTTCCGAGTTGCTATGGCAACCTGAAATGTTTCACCATGGAGAAACTGTGGCACTATACACATCAAACGCCCACAATCCATAAAACCGCAATAAGTCTCAAGATGTAATTACTGTTCTGGGTAATATGACATGCTATAGTCTGCATAGCATTCAAGATGTGTCATATCTGTGCAACTAAACAGAATTGCAAGTGTAATTTGCGTGTAATTATATACGTTGTGAGAAAATATAACCAAAGTTGTGAATAATGCACCTTGTCCAAATGCAACATATGGTGTTCTCACAAAAAACTTGCTGCATTGGCAACACAGTTAGAGCGTGAGGTAAAAGGGAACACACAAGCCATGTTCGTCTAGTGGCAGTTGGTCACTTCAGGGGTCTCTTACCTAATTCTGGGATCTTTGGCCATGAGCACGTCCCTTCCAGCCAGCCCTTGGCTCTGGCCTTTCACTGAGCCCCACCTGTGCCTGAGGGCCTGAGAGACGGGCTGCACTGCAATCATGGAGTGAATAGAGTCGCCTGTGGGAGACACAGTATGATCTAGATTATTCTTACAACGGAAGAATGACATAAACACTGATCATCAATACACATTATACTAATAATATCAGATCTAGGAAATCAAATGTACTAATATTGTCACGCCGTGTGCGTGTTCCATGTGTTTCCTGTCTGTCTGCGTCTCCCCCGCTGTCTTTGTTCATTTGGTTTTGCCCTGATTATGTTC
>JAUCMS010002584.1:0-27577 GCA_032357445.1 Enteromius radiatus
TTTTTGCCATGGGAGACCCTACCAGGGGCTTATAGCCCCCGACAACATAGCTTCCAGGATCATTCAAGCACTCAAACCCCTCCACCACGGTAAGGTGGCGATCCAGGGAGGGGTAATTTTATTATTTTTTTAAATAATAAAGCAGCGAGTCTTCCCATTTGCACCCACATACCGTAAAGACAAGCTACCGATCCACATTCTCTCAGAGTATTCTATGGACTGTGTACCAGATACTTGAATAACTCTAGCTGGAGGAAAAGCCTCAGGCAACTGAACAGAGGCTTCCAGGAAGGCCAGCCCTCTGCTCTCCACATTAACTGACCTGGATTCTCAAAACACTGATGGCAGAGCTAAGTCTGATGCTCCTTAGAGACTTTTTTGGGGTTTATTGGTCCAGACTGGAGCATAATAACACTCGGCCTAACCCTATTTTAGGCCAGACACTGAAGAGAGTTAGGAATGGGAAGCCACGGCCTTTAAAAAGGATCTTTACCTGGTCATATTTCCTGTCCCAAGGGGAAAAGGCATGTAATACATTTAAATTGAGTGAGGCACAGTGAAGAGATGTGGTACCTGACAGAAAACAATCCAACGGCCTGGGGCCTTAAATGAGTTCAGCAGACACTGGTGGAAATAAAATGTGGCTCCTCATGTGCTCCCCTTGTGAAGTATTCTTTATCACAGAAAGGAAATGATCCTTGTCTTCATTTCCTGCCTGGAGTGTAGCACCTCGTACCTACAATTTGGTGCGGAATAAATTGGGAAATTGATCTAAAATCATTTTAAATGTTGTCCACGAATAAAAAAAGCCCACTTTGGGATGGTGAAGATATGTAAAACGTTTCTATCAATGCACAATGAGCAGTGAGCAATATGTGAATTTTATTAAATTAAAATTAGTTTTGTTTTGTTTTTTATCCCTGCTGAAAAAAACAGCATATGCTGGTTGGATATGTTTTGATGCTGGTTTATACTGGTCGTTTTGGTGGTTTATGCTGGTCTTTTGCTGGTTTATACTGGTCCTTTGCCAGCATGTGACCAGCATAAATGAGCAAAAGACCAGCATAAACAAGCATCAAAACATACCTAACCAGCATATGCTAAGTTAAACTGCAACACAGAATTACAACTCATTTAGACACTCGATAGCACAAAACTAAAGCATTAGCGGCAAAGTTGTGCTAACATGTTCCACACATCCTTTGCCTTTCTGTAAAATGACTGTACACAAAAGAGAGACTGGATATACCATCTAAAATGCCCTCAAGATTTCCATGAATATTGTTTAGTCATAGATGTTTTGGATACTACACTCCTTTCTAATGAAGGGCGTGACTGCTTGTTTCCTGAAGGAGAAGGCTGTGTCTCTTGATTACAGGCATAATTATAATTACTGAAACTTTAGAAAAGCGCAAGGACGAATTTGACTCTTAGATGGACATTTTAATTAGACCACACTTTTCTTGCTGGGTAAGTACAAACTAATGAGCCACCTCGCTGTTTACTGCATACACAGGCTACAACCTTGTACGGCAGCATGTTAAATGAAATGTTCCTCATACTTGACTGATTTCAAACACTTGACATTGACAGCAACTCTGCGTGCTACATAAACACACACAATGCCTTTCAAAAAGTGCACAAGACATTCAATTCACAGTTGATTCCATTTGTTTACTGTTAGCATTTAGCTAAGCTAACAACAGCATTTACTCTGCAAATCCCACTGAGAATTTCTAATGTGCCAAGGATACATGCCTCTTAACTGTTAAAAATTCTTATAAGGCATGAGCTTGTGTGTCATAAGCATCCTAAAACGCTGTCTAAGTAGGCAGCTAACTAGGTTTTGAGAGAAATCCCACACGAAAGGACATTAAAAATCAAGTTAAGCACCTTATTATGAACATTAACTTCGCTAATGACCTTTTTGCCTAATTATACAAGAGGCTAATATCAATGTGAATGGGTGGGGGTGAATGAAGAGGTGTAATCCGTACATTACAAGCACAAACACATGCAATACATTTACAAACTCTTTTAATAACCATGGTAACCAATAAGTCTTGATGCCATTACGCTCTGCTGGACATGACAGAGGCTCTTATGCCAAGCCGAGTCACTGACACGCGGAAATGTTCACACATGCCTTGTCACAGAGAAAGAGAGAGATGATAGAAAGGAAAGTTTAGCATCACGTGGGTCTTAACTCCAAAAAAAAAAAAACAGTTCAGATCTAAAACATGAGTTCAAACAGGTCTTGGGGGTTTCAATTAGAGATCTTCTCAGTTTTGGTAGCCCTATGAATTAAAAAAAAAAAGTAAAAAGTATATTGATATTTACTATACAATTTAACAAACTGAATGTAAATGCGAAGTTTTAAATAGGCATTAAATATAAACATAACATTGGGAAACCAATGAAACGAGATGCATTTGCATATTGTAAAGGGTGTTGGAGATTGCCTCAGTACGACGACAGTCAGTCAGCCCTGTCACGCAACACCGGTCACGACGGTCAGCCCCTAACCCAATTAATTTTGACTTCACTTTCATGTTCCAAACATGAAAGAACTTGAGGGAGAGAGAGAGAGAGAGAGAGAGAGAGAGAGAGCTCAACAGAGCTCCATAACAGACATACTGGAAACATTGAGGAATATGACAATGACACAGACTCACTTCTGGGAGCCAATATACAGTGAGACCAACATCTGAGACCACTAGTGAAAATGCTTCTATTTTCATATAATATAATATCATATAAAAACAAAGGATATCATGTAAGTGAATTAATTTCATGACAAAAAAAATGTAGTCTATTCCATTATTTACATCGTAATGCTTGTTTTTTGTTTTTTATATACAAGACTGATTATAAAATAATTATATTCATTATATTTAATTTCCATGTTATGAAAATGTATTAAATTATATTATAAAGAAATATTAAAAACTAAATTTAATTAAAATAATTTTATAAAGATGTAAATACAATATATTATAAATTAATATAGTTCTTCAACTTTTCTCTCACATTGTTATGCTGATAATATGATTTAATTAATATAATTATACATTAAAATATATTATAATATGACAACTAATACCATTATGTAATATATAAATGAATATTTGTATTAATTTAACCTTTTAAATTTATATTATGCTAAAATTTGTAAACCTGCACATTTCCAAGTTTAAAATTAAATTTTTCTATTTCTCCCTTTGTTCTATTGAACTTTAGTCATTTATTTATTTTTAAATCACCAGATGATCTCTGTTAAATGAGCAGGCCTGTGTCGGACAGCTGGGGAGGTAGGTCAGTTTCTGACTCCGTGTTGACATCAAATCAACAGCAGCAACCTGAATCCGCCCTTCTCATACCCAGAATTCTCTCCTGCAACTGAGTTAGTTTGTGTGAGACCTTTTTGAGATGTTTTAAAATCAATAGGTCAAGGTTTTGGTGTGCTGGATGTTCAGAGGAAAAAGCCTGTCATGCCTGAGAGGACAGGAAGTGCAGAAATGATCCGCAGCATAATGCCTCATGGCCCAGTGAGGAGTGAGAGAGGACTCTGCCAGAGAGAGAGCAATGACCACATGGCTCCTACAAAACCCCACAAATTACAGAAAACTAACCGAGATAAGACACACACACTCCATACAGAGAATGGTCTTTTTAGAGGGAGAGAAAAAAAAATGAGAAAAGGATGAAGACCTAGGTGGGCTGATGAAAAAATAATATATATATATAATAGATAAAAACAGCAAAGAAAAAGATAACAAACAGGTTTAAAGATTATAAAAAGGGTATTAGGTTTGGTATCATTTACTTTTGTTGGTTTTATTTGGTTTCGGTAGGTTTCGTTTTCTTTTGTTTCTTTCAGATTCACAAATTATGTGTTTCTATCAAACTTCAATATTTGGTTATTCAATTTGGCCGATACTGAAATCTTTATGCTATTCAGGGTGTTGTTTATTCAAGTGATAAAATTAATATTATACCAGTCATAAGTCTTTAGCAGCAATGTTCTTTAGCAATGAGTCACCTCATTATTTCAGCCAACTAAATACTACTATACTAAATATTACACTGCTCACAATTGCATGTCACAGTTTATTCACATTTTATGCATGAATTACACAGATATAGTCAAAACATGATTGGAAAAGGACTAATGAAACATCACTGTGTTGGTCAATGATTTTGGGCCTCCAAGACTATTTTGGATAAATAATTTTGGATTTAATGGATTTAATACAATACTGTAATTACCAGTAATGTAATTTTGAGGACTACAGTTGATTGTCTTAACCTACCAATAAGAATGTAGTACTTGAACACAATTTGCTATATCTATTCTGCATCATTTTGCAGCTTTACACCTAAAAAGCACATGAAAGGCAAAAAGCAATGTCTATACATTCTTGCTGGGTCTGCTCATCGGTCAAAGATCAACGAAATGTGCTTTGAATCTAAAAGAGTGAAAAGATAAAGAAAGGGCAAAAAAGATAGAGCGCAGTAGTCATACTGATTACTGCAAAGATTCAGAACTTTCAAAGAGTGTGATCGGAGGTCACAACAAATCTCAATGCACTGCAATGTCTTAAAGCGCCGGTGACTTGCAAGCATCACTACTTTGTTGTTATAAGAGGCCCAGAATTGTAAGTTCAGGCTACAAATAAGAGGAACAGACTGACTTGAGAGGAAAGAGAGAGGTGGAGAGAAGGAAGACGAGGGTTGGGGGTTGAGGTTACACATCTGGTTGTATTCAGGATGTTTGAGATTCCTCTGTGGTCTGTTTGGGGTCTTGATGCCAAGGGGAGGAGGGGTGAGGAGACGGGTCTATTCAGCCTGAACACTTCAAGTTAAAGCGTCTCCCATCCTGATTTCTCCAACACATCGACATCAGCCATTAGGGGTTGGATGAGCCTGAACTGACCACATTTGTTTTCTTTTTTTCAGTTGCAACGTGCATTTACCATTCGTTTCAGCACATTTTCTTGCACCAGTGCTTAACTGCAAAAGCAACTATTTATTTTTTAAACTAATAGCTGAAATAATTTTTGCAACAGAAAAGCTTAGCTCCTGCAAAACATTCCTATAAAATTTGAGAACAGAAGTGCAGAGATTTGACAGGCCATGTCCGACTCGTCAACAGCAGAAAGACAAGGACCGCAGGGAGTGCAAAGGTCAGATTTAACAGTGTTTTTTACTAAAAAAAAAAAAAAAAAAAAAAAGGCAGTTTTCCCTGGTGTGTAGAGATCTGAGATAGTACCACATTTATAAACATCAAATGGAGCACTTTCTTGGCTAGGAACGTGTTTGAAGGCAGCAACAGGGAGTGAACTCATTCAAATGTCTCGCCCTCGCACAGACACACACACACATTCCTTCCGCAAAGAGCAAAAATTTAATCAACAAGAATAACAACCGGTCTTTAGTTCCCAAACTAAAGCGTCCGGTTCCTACATGCATCATTTGGTTTGCATTTCAAAATGTAGTTGTTCAAACAAGTCGATCTATTCATTTCACCGTTCATTCATTGCCTTCAATGCAGAAACATAACCACTTAAATAGTCATACCTCAGAACCAATGCTCTTGACAACCTTTGTTGGATCTAAAAGAGGCAAAAAAGACACTAAAGAAAAGCAAAAACAGCTGCCATCGCAGCCTACAGCTCTATCTATGTACAATTTATTACGAGGTAAAATTGAAATAGGGAGATATTCATCTTTATTACAATGTGGCAGATCAGACGGTGATTTGAGACATGGGGTAATGTAATGAACCTGTCTACTGTGCTGTCGCTAGAAAAGAGGGCTGAGGGTAGTCATTACCCCGAGCTGTCAAACGCTGCCTCCCTCATTCACCTCACTCATAATAGAGCTTTTCTCATTGCCTAAATGAATACAAATGTCTTCGTCTGACATTGCACCTGACAGCCAGGTGTACATGGGCGGAGAGCAATTTGTTTCTGAAAGTGAGCATTAGCTATTGTAAATGTGCGCGAGTGTGCGAGCGCTCTAATGCACGGGACAGGCCGTAGGTGTGCGAGATTGTACGTAGGTGTACATTCAGATTAAACGGTCCCAAATGGCATGTTCTGAAAAAGACAGCTGCATGCGGATGTGGAGGTGTAACTATTGTGCGTCTGGTTTTAATATTGTCTCTATTTCTTCCGCTAGTATCTATGCCTGTCGGTCACATCTCGATGGAGTACCGCAGCTGTAGGACTAACTAGCTGGCTTGTAAAAAGAGCTCCTCCTGAACCCTGGAGACCCGAACGCCTTGTGACTGAATTGTTGCCATTAATCTAAATGTCTTGCGTCATGCCTGTAGACTTTAACAAATAAAATAAAACTAAAAAAATGTTTTGATAAAATAAAATTTAAATTAAACTTAATTTAAATTTTAAAAAATTATAAATAATAAAAATTTTAAAAATGTAATTTAAAAAAAAACTAAAATAAGTTAAAAATAAATAAATAAATAAATAGGTAAATAAAATTCTTCCATACATTTTAACCTTTTTTTTTACGTTAATAATAGGCATGTTCTGTGTCAAAAAGGAGAAAAGCTAATTTACTTAAATGTGACAGATGTTGTGTTAGCTGCAAACTTGGTAATTACACAACAGCTTCCTCAGATAATGTCACGCAAAACAACAGATGAGAGGGAAGGGGGTGTGTGGAATAACTGGAAGCAATTTTCCGCCATCTCAGAGCGTGAAAAGCGGCTCGTCCGGGCTACAAGGTGCCCTGTACTTCGCCAATCTAGAACTGGTTTGCCAAGTCAATATCCTGCCTTGATCTATGACAAACTGATTTTACTGCATAAAAGTCATCAAACATGTTCCAAATAAAAATAAAAGCCTTCCATAAAGGAGAAAAAAGTATCATAAAATAAGACAAACCACTTTTAAAGGGTTGTCAATTTTTTTACTTTGTTAATACATTCAGTCCTGTAAACATAATGCTATAAACATGTATTTGTAGGACAGCTGAGATCAGCACTACCCACTGTGCTAAGGACACTCTCGGTACGGGATGCGCCAGGAGTTAGCATTTTTATTAGTGTGAAAAAGACAAGAGGGCAGAGCTAAAGTCAATAATCAGATCATTTTCATAATTTAATATCCCCATTCAGCTTGATGACCTCAAGGCTCTATTCGAACAGCACAATACGCAAAGGTCATCTACAAGCATCTGACCTCACTTTCTTTTACACAGCTCGATATCTTCCTGTGTCTCCTGCTTTCTGACCACATTCTTAAGCGTAAGATCTAGGTATATGAATGACAACTCCATCCTGTGCATCCAAATGCAGCCTTGCTGACCTTGTTTACAGCACAACATTCAACTCAATAACACTCGACAGTAAGGACTATGAAAAGGCATAGACACCTTAGGCTTCCTCTGAGCACCTGAACACAACACAAACCAAACTAAACAGAATACAGAGCTTTGCAGCAATTCTTGGGTCAGCTCTGCCGGTAAAACTTATGAGGTGTTATATAGAGGGCGATTTTGAAGGCCAATACGATACAAATATTTGTTGGTTTTAAAATCCGATATATCGGCCAATGTTTTTATTTTATTTTTTTTAAATTTCAGAAACGCGCAACAAAGCATTAACAGATTTCCATAACATTAGTTATTTGTAGTTATTTATGAGTTTTAATTACTAGCTAATTTTGCTTCACTCTGGGCTTATTTAACAGCAGCAAAACTGGACATAATAGTCACAAACTTTGTCATGCTTATTTGAGTTAAGAGAATTGTTTTAATTGTTATTCAAGCAATGTATGTCTCGTGACCAACTCACCATGAACACTTCACCGATGATCTCACTCGCGGATAACTGGTTCTCTCTGCCCGACTCTGGCTGGATCAGCAGGTTGCAGGATGTGTGGCACGTTATACACGAGTGTCTCCAACAGGGACGGTGTAGAGTCCTCTGGTGGACAAACTATATAACGGCAACACTCATGACATGGTTGAAGGGTGTTTCGTCCGTTTTTATTTTATTTTTTAAATATTCATTTATCGGGCTTTAGTGTTATAGAATACTAATATGAATTAATAAAAAGGAATTATTTTGAGAAGGACATGTTTGGAACATACAAGACTAAAAGTAACATACATTTCGATGATTGACTCATGAGTGATTCAATAAAAATACTCATAAGAGTCATCTGTTTTTGAATCAGACTGGTTGCGCTGTACACATGTTGTTGCATTTAGTAGAAAGATGAGTCATCTATTTAACATCTTTCTAAAAGTTTCACATTCAAATAAGACTGAAATATATAATTTTATTTAAAAAGTCTTAAGGGAATATCTATGGGAATTATAGGATTTCTTAGTGATTCAAATAATTTTTAATACTTAAGGAGTAAATATCTGAGAATGTTTTTTTCTCTTTAAAAAAGTTAACTTTTCGTTGACATCGATGATGAGTCAAATTACTTGGTAAATTATTTCAAATGTTTCAAGAGTGATTCACTAAAAATTAATAAGAGTCACCTGTTTTTGAATCAGACTACACTGGTTGCGCTGTATGAGTGTTGAAAGATGAGCCATCTATTTATCACAATTCTAATATTTTTACATTCAATTCAGAGTTAGTAAAGTATATCAAAACTGAAAGAGTGTGTAAATGACAACAAAATTAAAGAGCAATTTTTTGGGATCACTTATTTGTAATAGCCTATATTTGACATATGTTTAACATTACAGATGAAAATGCTAAAATAAAGTAAAGTACAGTTAAAAATAAATAAATAAATAAATAAGTAAAGCAATTAAATAAAGTTAAAAATAAAATTAAGTAAAATACAAATAAAAAAGTTAAGTGAAATAAAATAAAATAAATAAATAATTTAATAATATATTTGTTTGTTTTCATGTATTTAAAGGAAACTGAACTTAAAGCTGCATAGTCCACAGCTTTTGGACTTTTTAGTTTTGTCAATTTTGAACAAAAAAAAATTATTCCAGCTTTAAATAAGAACTGGTCCTCAGTTTCCCACACATTTTAACCCAATCATAAGCATGATGGTTCAAAAATTGGTGTCTCAGGAACACCTAGCCGGTGTATCTGATCCGCTGAAACTCCTACCGATGGCCCAGATTTGTAACTATTATGTTTCCATCTCCTAATGAACTGAACAAGCTGATTAGAGTCATTATGCATGAAGTGATCCATGCAACAATTCCAACAACAGTTTTAATCAGTGACATTTATGGACCAGAGAGATTGGCTCGCAGAGCGCGAACGTTACAACCACGGGTCTATAATGCAGCGAGTAGAGCGAGATTGAGAAAAAGCGGCATGACACCCGCCAAGAAACACAATATCGATATTGACTGGCAACCACCATGAAGAACCCCTCACAAGCCTCAATGGAAATGATATTTGTGATGAATCATTTTTTGTGGTAACAAAACCAATCAAGAAATCCAAAGCTTTCCTATTAGATTAAGATCTTTTCTCTCATTGTTTCATGCACGGAGGAATGTGAATGGCGCTGTTATGTATTTCCTGTCAGGGGAGGCTTTTACACATGCTCTAATGCTCGTTTACAAACAGAAATCTGAATTCTATTTGGCAATGGTATTGAGGCATAAATAGTTCTGCCGTTTTTGGTTACATTTGTAATAACATAAAATACAATAGGAAATACACTGCCAGTGTTTGCTATAGAGACAAGCAGCATGTTAGAAGAAAACCTTTTTAATCTTTTCTTCTTTTCAATGCTGGCAGGAACTCCCCACACCCTGGCCTTTAAACTGTTCGAGTGAGGAGCTGTTTTTGAAGGTGTATTTGTCTGTGCACTCGTCCATTTGTTGATCAGATCAGAGTACGAGCGGTACACAGCTGAAGCCGAGCGAAGTTGCAAGATTTTGCCTTGAGAAATGTTTTGTCACGCTCACTGTAAGATCACTCCAAATATGAGCATTACATGTTAACAGCTCATAAGTAAATTGCATGCAAACAGAAATTCTAGACTATGACAACATTTTTGGGTGAAGTATTCCTTTGAGAGATTTGTATCTTTACAATAGAAAATGCCGCTGAGTGAACCAGAAAAAAATTAAATGAAATAAAATATAAAATAAATGTGTGTAATAAATAAATTATATATATATATTATATATATATATATACATATAGTAAATGTACTAAAAATGTGTATTATATATATATATATATATATATATATATATATAATTATTTATTTATTCAATATATTTTACGTTGTTTTTAAATAAACATATATTAATTAAATTAAATTAAAAATTAAAATAAAAAAATTAAAAAAATTAAATTAAAATTAAATAAAAAAAATTATTAAATTAAAATTTAAAAATATGAAAAAATGGTAAATTACAAAATTGTCATTTAAACTCATTAAATTAATTATATGTAAATGTAAACAATTAATTTAATAAAATTAATTACCAAAAGAAAAAAAAAAATCATCATCTAAATATCCTCTTTTGTGTTCCAAAGAAAAAAAAATATCCAAAAAAGAGATTTTACAGTGGTAAATGCTATTAAGTGATCCAGAAAACCCAGAATGGAGTGATTGCTAAATAATCTTGATCAGATTGCTAGTGGTGACAGTCGTGAAAGCCTTGAGTTTCTGACAATTTACCGGTTAAGACGACGTCAAAGCATCTATAACAGTTCCCATATCAACACACCTGCGACGCAATTACCTCTTTACTTCAGTCACATCTACCTCCCGTCATTCTCCCGTGATTAATCAAGGAGGGGGGTGTGTGAGAAAGATAAGGATGAGGGGGAAGGGGTGTGTGTGAAAGGAAGGAGAAAAAGAAGAGATGTGATGAAATCTAATGAAAAGCATTGTAATCACACTGAAGAGCCCATCTGTGCACAGGAGACTAATCAAACATCCATGCCTCGGATTAGACTGTAACAATACACCTCACACAGATATCTCTCTCTCTCACACACACACACACACTTTAAAACAACAGAACTGCAGGATTTAGGTGCAGAAATCAAAGCTTCCTCCATTAACAGCTCGTTTGCTCGGCAGAGACAAGAATTGAAACGTTTTGGAAAGCACATTTCTTAAATCTTACACTCCATTACACTTTATTAAATGTCTGGTAAACAGGCAACAGGAAGCACACGCAACAGATCAAGTCTGCTTACCTGCTGCTTCTGAAAATGTAAAAAACCACACCAAAGACTCAAAATTTGCAAACAAAGTGTTAAGAAGCCATGCAAAATGATCTAGCTTATTGATCTACCTGACCTACACAGAGACCCTGAATTGTGAATTGAAGCTACACTGGAATCCACTGAACTTTTAGGAGATGAACACAGTAGCACTGCACGCCAGGTACATTGTAATGCATTTTTGTGCACAATGTTTTTGAACGTTATAGGCCTGACTGAAACTCTTCTTTCCCCAGCAGCACTGTAATCGAGAGAGAATACTTCAAAAGGAAGTTTATTCGCCCGCATGTTGTTCCAAACTGGTTTGATTCAGTGTCTATTACGAAAGGAGGACAAATTCCATGGAATTAAAAAGAATGTTACTGAGGCATAAAAGAGAGCAAAAGCAACACAGACGTTTTTTAATACACACAAGTCATACAACATTTCTGGATAAACAGACAAAAAAAAAACTTATATCTTATATCATATTATATTAATTATATATTAACTCACTTAAAACATTGTGAAAATATTTTTAGATTTTTAAATAACCAAAATATGATTATATGATTTATTCCTGTAATAACAAAGCTGAATTCTCAGCCGCAATTATTTCTGTCTTTGGTGTCACATGATCATTCAAAAATTATAATTATTATACAAATTATAATACACAAGAAATATTTGTTATTATGTTAAAGAAAGCTGCTGATTTACTTTATAGTAGTGAAATCATTATATATTTCTTCAAGGATTTTTTTCATGAAAAAGTAAAAATCTTTTGTACAATTATAAATGGCTTCAATGCCACATTTGAAGAATTTAATGCATTCTTGCTAAATAAAACCTTAATACAAACTAAAGAGTAAGTTATTCACTCATAATCAAGAACTTCAAACATTCAAACTAATGTAAACACACTAATATGGACTACTCGTAGGATAATTTTATGGGGTACGTGTTAACTAATAAGCATCAACTGCCAACCATAGCATTTACATGCAATAAAGAGTGATCAGAATTTCTCCTTTTGTGTTCCACAGAAGTCATACTGGTTTGGAACAACATGAGGGTGAATAAATAATGGCAATTTTCTTTTTTGGGTGAAGTATTCCTTTGAAGTCAACATGAAACTGCATTCATAACCCATTTTACTATCATGTGATTTTTTTTGTCTTTTTCTTTGTATGTTCAACAAAAGACAGATTATTTTGGATTGACTGACTAAATTATGAAAACAGTTTTTTGTTCTTTGGAATACCGTGCACCGATGAATCAGGCATAATAAGCCACATGTATTAACACTGTAGTGAGAGGAGTGATGGCATTATTGCTCTTTTGAGAATTAGAATCAAAAATAAGACCTGGATTTGCATGAAAAAAAAACAGCTACCCAGAGCTTGCATCAGGAAGAGGTGCTATGGCAACACTTGCAGATTTTCTTCTTACAAAAAGGCTCAAGTCCCACGCTTAACTAGCCACACGTGTGTAAACACTGGTGAAAATGAGCTGTCAACTTTAAATTTTAGAGCAGTCGATGCCGACTGAGCAAAGCGCTGATCATGTTTCCCTCAGGCCAAAACAACAAGCCTGACAGCCATTTCTGCTATTAGAGTGAGTAAGAAGACCTCACAGGGCAACGTCAGCTTGAACAAAGGAGTCTGGAACACACAAACATACTCCTTAAGACTTCAGAGCAGATGCCATATTTAATCTAAAAAGAAAACAAGACTGTAAAGTCAGGTTGTCACTAGGGGTGACAACGGTTATTCTCTCTTCAATGATTCTGAATCCATTCAGAAAACTGCTTTTATGATGCAAAGTTAAAGGGGTTGCTAAAAAGAACATTAGAGAACATTAATGTTTCGAGACTTCAGTCTTTGAAACATTACATATCTTCTTTATGCACCAAGAGCTTGTAACACTCCAAAGAGAAAGGAAAACTTGAAGTTATGTCTTAAGGACAGGACATCTGATATGTTCAGATTAATCCGTGCACAAAAAAGGAGAGAAATTGAGTAATTATGTGAACCTGGACTACAAAACCTAAGTAAATAGCATAAGTATATTTATAGCAATAGCCAACAGTACATTACACTGATTCCGCTTTCATACAAAAAATCTTTAGGATATTTAGTAAAGAACGTGTTCCAGGAAGATATTTAATTTATTGATTAGAAATATGTATTGCTAAGGACTTAAAAGCTGATTTTCTAAATGATTACATTTTTTTTTTTCACCCTCAGATTCCAGATTTTCAATAGTTGAATCTCAAATATTGTCCAATTCTAACAACCCAAACATCAATCGAAAGCTTATTTAGCTTTAAAGCAATTATGATCATTACGACTGTTTTTGTGGTCCAGGGTCACTTGTAATAAATGGAAATGAAAAAAACTGTTGATTTAGTTACTGAATCGTATACATATTAGCACAGTTTCAGTGCACTTTATTGAGAAAAGATGAAAAAAGTGGACTTCCACATACATACAATCACATAAGCAGCAGAGCTTGTGGTTTGAGCCTTTCGGTTTAAATGCAAACCATTTCAAATGACAAGCAAATGTTCTCCTTCCAGGTTTGGAAAAAGCAGAAGTCAGGACTGATTTGATTGGGCCAAGGAGGACTTCCAGAGAACAGGACAGACTCCATGGCTGGAATTACAGTACACCCTCTGTCGGGTTTCATGTTTGTATGGTCTGCATTGGAACTAAAAGTAAAAAATGACTACAGAGAGCGGGAAACATCAACATCTCAAATGATGAGACTCACATGACCACATTCATGCATGCCCAGGAAAATAAGCAGACTTTAATAGTGTTCTTCTCTAATTAAACATTGATTGGATCCTGTAATAGAGGAGGTGGTTATTACTGCCATTAGAGAGATGATGGAACCAAAACACTACTAAACTGCAGAAACAATAGAGCATCTTAAACACTATTTCTTATCCTTCAATATATGTGTGTGGGTCACGTTTTAGCTCACAACGAGAGGGCTAAATGTCCCCGAAAGGACACTAAAATTCGAAGTTATCAACACCACCAGTGGTCCCCATGAGGAAAATGGGTTCATAAACATACTAAATTAAGTCTTCATGAAAACACAAATCCTTTTCGTGAGGGTTAGCGGCTAAAAAACACCATTAGCTCAGTAGAAAATCAACAGAAGTCAATGAAAAGTCCCCAGCATGACAGAAAACAAATGTGTGTGTTAGGCAAATCTCGGAAAGCCACCTATAAGGCAGCCTTGAGCAAAACTTGCCCAATTAACCACCCAGAGAGCCCAGTCTCATTTGAGAAGTACAGAGAGAATGTGAGAGTGAGAGATTCGCCCCACCGCCTGAGGACTGGGGGCAAAAGGTTGCGACAAAGAGGCCTGGGAGAGATTCCAACACATATCCTGCTCGCTTTCAAGTATTCAAGCACACACACACACATAGAAACACTATAACTCTCCACGCAGGAATCACAGTTTAAGATGTAAAAATTTCCTGGGAGGGATTCTTTTTTTAGACACCACAGAGAGTGAAAATTACTGGAGATGGAGTGATAATGAGATTGGAACACGTTGCAGGCTGGATACGAACTTGCATAATCCATGTGAGCACTGCAGGCATTTTTACTTCAAAATGATTCTTAACATCAAATAGTATTGTATCTTTTATTGCATATAATATCTAATCAAGATGAATGAAACCATTAGTCACTGTTTTTTTTTAGAAAATGTTATTACTGGCTAAAACAATAATTAAGATCATCTAGAATTATACTATCAGCACATCTGCAATAAAGATGCACTGATACATCGATAGCAGTTATCGGCTATCGGTTTTCATTTTGGGGCGAGCAATTCCTTTAAGAAAGTCAAACAATCTGTATCAGCACAAGTCATTCTGAAGTATTTATCTCGGCATAGAAATTTATTATCAGTGCATCTCTAATGTCCAATTCACAAATTGATGAGATCTGTCTGTCACTAAGTTCCTATAACTCACGGAAAACATCTTTACCAAATGGAGAAAGTCAAAACCACATTTATCGCTTTGTCTCATCATACTTCAATTTTTAGAGCACAGCCCGTTCACACACTCCACCGCGGCGCTGGTTATCTCTATTCCTGTCTCTCTTTGTATCTATCTGGCGCTCTGACTGAATTATAGACTGATAAATGTGGTGACTTCTCAGACAGATAAAACCTCCAACACAACCACTAATACACACAGGAAGTGTACTTGCTTTCTATCGCCGACAACATCTATCTTTCTCTCTGCATGTGTTAGTGTCGTTTCTGTTCCACCTCGTTGGGAATGCTGGGGTTATTAATTAAAAACAGCAGTGCAGTCGTGTCTAACACTAAGCGCAAACAGCTTATTAAAAATTCAGTTTTTATGAACTTGAGTTTTAGAAAGAACAAAAAACAATGACACAAGAGGATAATGCATGAGCCGGGTATACGTGTACAGATAGCAAATTAAGTGTGTCTGTGTGATATTTGTGCAAGTTATTTACATGTTTTTTGTGCGTTTCGGTATCTGCATCTGATTTAGCCATGCTTTGTACAATGCTAGTAAAGCTACTTCGAAATACAGTTTTAAAGCTCATTTTTAAAAAAGGTAAGTAGGCTAATTAACAAAAAAAAGTAGCTAACTATATTAAAGCTTTTGAATTATACCATTGTTATTCAATGACAAAATTTAAAAAAGCAGAATGTCAATTAGCATAAACTAATTTGAAACTAAGCCCCCATAGTGATAGCATTCAAGAAGTTAGCTAAATAAAAAAAGTATTTGACCTTTTAGATACTACAAAAATGAGGTTCTGTTGTGTACTGTATCCTGCTACATTGCTAATGGTTGAGCAATGATTTTTGCTAATTATTTAGAAATGGTAGGCTACAGATTTTTAAAATATAGTCAAGCTAAAAAAAAAGTAGCTAGCTCAAATTAGCATAAACTAGCATCAAAGTCACCTTGTTTACACAGCGATAGCAGTTAGCACATACTGCTAACTAACAGTATTTAACATTTTGCTACAAAAAATATGAAGGAAATGGGTGAGGATTTAAATGAGTAGAGCGTGTTTGATTATTGCTTTAGTTGGTTGGTTGTGAAATAAAACAGAATTATGTCGCTGTGCTAATGCTAATTTACAGATAGCTAATTAATTAGCTATTTTGATTTTTATTTTGCTACAAAATATTCCAAACGGAGTAGACTGAAATGCTAAGCACACTTTGAGTGCATTTGGTTATTTGCTCATCTCAGTCGGTTATGGGGCTGCTTGCACAATTTGTCTTGAGCGTTGCCACGCTACTTGTTAGAAAAAGTAGCTTGTTACTGGAAAAGTTACACCACTTTAAAAACATCAGAGGTACTGTCACGCTGTTGAAAAATGTATTTAAGTCAGTGGTGTCGTTACGGTCTGTGGTGTAGGGGTGCAAGAGCGTTCGTGTTTGTGTCTGAATTTCCTCATTACATCTCAAACTGCAGTTTTCCATCTTGGCTGTCATAAAGTGCGTGAGTGTGTGTGCCCCTGTTTCAGAGCAGGGCATTCAATCAAACCAAAGCAGAGAGCATACACACATTCATCACTGTTTAGCCACGACTCCCTGATGAAGTGTGTGCCGCACCGATGACAACACACACTCATAAGTGGACACTACAGGATGAGGTTTACAAACAGCATATACACACAACCATGAATAAATTCCACACACGCAGATGATGGAGAACACCCAAGAGGAATGCAATCCTTCCCTCTCTCTTGTTAATTCAGCTGGGATCGATATGGGAAAGCTGCTAATTGTAGTTATGTTCTCTGCATTGATTAAAAAGACAAAAGCACCACAGAGAGCTAATGAGAGCGAGTGAGTGAGCGAACGTACGTGTGTGATTCAACTCCGGGAGGGAACTCTTTGTTCATTCTGTTACTGCACCTGAGCGCACTCATTTCACTCCATTATAAAACAAAACCGGCTAGAGAGACGTTGGTGAAACTGATAAAGGAGGACATAAATTGGACTTAAAAGAAAAGTTTGTGGGCAATGGCTGGCTCCATTGATTTCCAATTGGCTCTAAGAAACTTAATGAGCTCAAATGCGAGATCATTGGACGCTGAGAGCGTGAACTGTCTGTGTATAAAGGAGATTTACTCTTAACCACTTTTTATTGGGCGTGTGTGTGTGTGGTTTGCATTCACTTGGGGCTTTTTGTCAGGTCACTGAATTGGTGCGTCTTGGGTTACGGGACAATAAAGCCAGCTAATAAAGACCAGTCATAATGGCTTGATCTTAAGTGTCAAATTAGATGCAAGGTTAAATGAGGCTAATCATTTAAACTTGTGAATCTGAAAAGTTGTTCTTTTTAAATTTATTTGGGTTTTTCCCCCTATTTATTGTATTTTGTTGTATTCTTTCACCATTTCCCCTGGGATTATATATGGGAAAGGAAACTTTACTTTTTTTTTTTTTTAGATTAAATTAAAAACATAATTTAAAATTAAAATGTAAAAATTAATTAAATAAATTAAATAATTCACAAACCTTTGAGCATGCAGTCCTTCAAAGATTGTGCCTGGCTGTCAGAAGCCATGAGAACTCTTCAACCACAAAAAAAGTTACAGAATCTATAAATATCCAATTAGATCATGCGGTGCACTGTGATGTCATAAAAGGAAGTATATTCTAGAACTCGGTCTGCAGGCATGATAAAGATATGTGGACACTTTTCTGGAACTGTCAATCAAATCCCCCAGAGGCAGAAGCCCTCTCTCACAGAAACAAGACTTGACTGGGATTCTCTGAGGACTTCCAAAACAACCACCACTGTTTTTTTTTTTTTTATTCCTCTTTCTGTTCTGCCCACAATCTCGATTCATTTCTCTTTCTCCCAAGTCCCACTTCCCACAATCCCTTTCTCTGACTTTTGATTGACCTCTCCATCCCTCTCTTTCTTCTATTAAGCCCTCAGATAGCCCTCCAAGCCGTCTAGGTGTTGCACAGTGTCTTTTCTGCACATTAATCATTGCCCTAAAACAGGAAAACTCTCTTCACAGCCCTGTCACTCAAAGTCTAGGACTCTTATCTTCTAGCCAATTAAAAGTAGGTGTTTATATCCACTAGGTTGGAGGGTCACTCCGAAGGCTGGGTAATGGAAAGTGGTGTGTATATGTATGCAGGTTCAATGTGGAGAATCAAACTTTGCTCCTAAACCTAGCGAGCTGCTCCATTCCTTCTATGGAAGCATCCAGACTGAAATAACTGACCTTTTTTTTTTTTTTTTGGCTTTTGCAGGACCTAAAAATCAAACACTGCAGTTGTAAAACCCACAGGAGACCCAAATTGATTTGAAAACAGGCAACGAGGCAGGAATGTTGCAATATGTAAGCATAATCAGCATTTTATTATGATTTCTTAAGAATCATGTGACACTAAAGACTGGAGTAATGGCTACAGAAAAAAAATATATTTTAAATCACCCATTTTAAACTTATTTGAGTAAATAAATGCAGCCTTAGTGAGCACAAGGGACACTTTCACAACTTACAACTTATGTAACCATGTGATAACTCCCACAATACATGATTGACATGCGAGTAGTTGGTCCTTCAGCACACGCCGGTCACATGCAGCCTACCTTCAAATGTGGCTTGAGTGATATTAAGTGAACACTTTGGACCAAGTTTACACCTGTATTTAGCTGCCCACTTGTGACTCGCCCCCCAGCGGATATTAATACCAGTTATAATTGGGTTCATATTAGCAACGAGGCACATATTAATTACTAAGAGGGTAAATTAATGACATGAAGACACATAATTCTACATTCTTCTGCATGTGGACTATTTGCCAGCAGTGGGTATTTCCCACTCATGTCCATGAACATGCAGAGAGATCCTGCAGATTTCTTCCTCAGGATATGACAACTTGGGGATTTGGCAGCAACCCAGAACAGTCCATACTTGCAGTGTTTACTTCTGTTTCCGCTCTACCTCTTTCAGCCTTCTGATCATCCACAGTCATTGTTTGGCTAGTCTGTGAATCCGGTAGCTCAAGAGGTTCTTATACTCAGAGGCTATTGTTAATGAACAAAACCGCATCACGGGCACAATGAGCTTAATTCACCAACATAATATACTCAGACATGCACGCACACGCAGAGATAAATCAAGCTTGAATGTAGCTCAACGGCTTCCTCCACATTACCTCAATGGCTCTGGCGCAGAATGTATTTATCCATACAGTATGCATATCGCAAACGTGTATATATTATTTTATACCCCTGAAGTAAAGTCTCCTGAGAGCTGACACTACTGTTGATTAAACAGATGCTCAGCATTAGACACGGATGGAGGAGTCGGATTCGCTCTAGCTAGCTGTGGTCATGTGGTTCCACAGCTTTGGTTGCTTTGCCAATGTGTCAACACACCATTTATCATTTACCTGACCTTCAACAGCAATCAGGTGAGCGGAGCCTAAAATGGGCACGTGTAAAAAGAAGCATTAAGTTTACCTGCATACTGCTTGCCGGACTATGATCTGACTGAGAATGAGGAGAATGAGGTTCGAAGAAGGAATAAACAGCAGATCTGATTCTGAGAAGTGATATGTGGCATTGTTCCACTTCATATACTTTATATACTAGTACACACTAAAAGAAAGTAGGTTGTCATACATGTCAAAAAAATACCACAAAGCCCTTATCTTTTATTATTTACATGTGCATAGCAGCATTAGCATCCAGTTAAAGGAATAGATTACATAAAAATGACAATTCTGTATGAGTTTCTTTATACTTCTGAACACAAAGGAAGATATTTTGAAGAAAGTTTGTAACCAGGCTGTTTTGGGTCACCATCGCCTTCCATAGTAGGAAAAATAATATTCAATGGTGACCCAAAACAGCATGGTTACAAACTTTCTACCATGGTTTCCACAAAAATATTAATCAGCACAGCTGTTTTTAACACTGATAATAAGAAATGTTTCTTGAGCAGCAAATCAGCAGGTTAGACTGATATCTGAAGGATCATGTGATACTGAAGAATGAAGCGATTCAATTTTGCCTTCACAGGAATAAAAATCGCTTTTTAAAATTGATTGAAACCGAAAAGGAGCTCTTTTAAGACGTAATAATATTTCACAATAGTGCTGTTCATCATGACTGAACTGGACATCAAAGCAATATATTTAACGTAGATGGTGTGTGAATGAACACATGAAGGACTATGGTTCAGACATGAGCTGGTCAGCGGACCACTTAGAGTGACATACACACTAAATGAAATCTAACAGAGTGACTTACAGTGGTGTATCATACTAGAGAAATTTGATTTATTAGATTCAGAAATGCAATGTCATGCATTACACTCTCATTGGCCTCTCTCATCCTGTCTCACTTCTCCTCCTAACCCATCTCTCTCGCACACACACGAACACTCCAAGTTCATTTACATAATCAAGTTCACGAAGCCAGTTTAATAATTTGGCCTCCTGGCCGGCTGCCTGCCACAAGCGCCATTCCATTGTTGGGTTCTTATTAAATATCTCACATTCCGTCCCGGGCTCTGAGCCGGCCACTAACTAATTAAGGATGAAGCATTGGAGGAAGAGACACACACACACACACACACAGACTCACTGAAGAACATACCTAGTTATCCTCAGTGCTGCTCATTTCCATTTGCTGTTTATCAGTTTGTACATTTCTTTGCAGTACAAGTGCAGTAACTTCAAGTCCTTATATTTAGTTTGTCATTACACAAACACTTTATAGCATTTGTACTCACTTCAGGGTTAAATATGGCTGGCAGACAACATTTAGCCTCTCTGAAATAACAATACAGATTGTTTTGGCCTCTGGCTGTCAGATACATATGGTGGTTGCAACAGAGTAGAGTACTAAAATGAGGCAGAGAGGAGTCTGTGAAGCTCGGTTGTGCTGCTGTTATACAGTAATGGATATGGGGAGCGTCGACATGCTGGGACATGAATTCTGAAAAATCGTTGCATGAAGCAGGGAAATGTGCCCAGTGTCTTTGTTTGTAGGGTGTGTGTGTGTGTGAGAGAGGAGGTTAGTGTGAATTCAGGTCAAAAAACATGTGACCACATGCACTTCTGTATATGTATCTTTTATGTACAATACATGGTGTAGAGAATATGACAATGAACCTAAATTTTTTTTTTAATTAGCCCAAGTCATATTTCACCCCATTAAGTTACATAATTAAATAATCGTTAACTTATTTCTGAATAATTAACTTTATGAATTTATGAAGCATTCATACGTTTCTATACATTATACGCCTGAGCAGATAAAAAAAAAATAAATAAATTAAAAACACTTAATCATAATGAAAAATAAATAAAATCCGTACTTATTCTGTTCATGAGAATTTAGGGGGAAAATATGGTTAAATATCATGAAAATAATTGTACAATGCAAAAAATGAAAACACTGCCTTCATATATATTTAAATTGTAAAAAAAATACAGGCATCACAATAATGTGAACAGAGAAGTAATATAAAAAAATTATAATAATATAAATAAATATTTATACATAAAAAATACTGTAATACCTATATTAAAAAAAAATACTTTGTGAAATGTGATCTGGGCATGTTTTTATTCACCCATTAAGGCAAAAAAAAAATAAAAAATGAAGATGAGAGAAATCAAAACAGAAAATAAGAATGAAAACAAAAAGGACTCCTATAAACATCATGGGAAAAATATAATGTCCATTTAGAAGCCTGACACAGGTATTGGTAAAACATTCATAAATGCATGCACATAAGGAAAACAGGCTGTCATTTATTTCTCAATGGTCCATTAAAGCAGTAAGGCACAGTCACACCTGCTAATGGCTTCCACCCACATCCCTGTTTAAACAGGGTCGCGCGCACACACACGCAGACATGCACACACTAGAGCAATCAGGCGAGCTATCATAGCCCTGGGGAAACATGATTCACAAAGTCATTAACAGCAGTGACATGAATCAACCTCAATCAGATGTACAGTAGAGCAGAACACCCAACCGTATTTATCAGGTATAATATCTGACAGCAGGCCGGACTCAGCACGTCTGCCTCTCAGAGGCAGTGTGTGTGTGTGTGTGTGTGTGTGTGTGTGTGCGTGCGGTCAATCTCTTGTTATTTTGATACATGATTAGCTCTGCAGGTGAACGGTCAAGACCTCACACACTGTCTGCTGCCCCAAACACAGACGTGTTGATTCGTCTGCAAGCGCTCGGCCGTTCTCAACTTGATCATGAGTGCCAGATTCCACTCTGAGTCTCATCTGTGAACTGTTCTCAGAGTGCTTTTTTTTATAACTATATCTGGAATAAACAGTTCCAGGCCTGCTTTTCTTAGCTATTGTGTTTTATGTTAACTCTGAAAGATAAACAAGAAAGAAACTAAATGGCTGTTTGTGTTACGGGAGGAAACATGTTCTGTGGTTTCAGTCTGTTCAGGTCAGAACTGAACACAATATCCTTGATATCAAGTCTGGCTACAGTTTGTTTCAATAAATTGCTAAGCAAGCACAAATGTAATACAGAATCTGTTTTATAATACAAATAATACACAAAATCCAGTGGCAGGCAGGACTGGTGGATTTGGCAGCATTGTTGAGTAGACAAAAGAAACACTTGCGGCATCCCATTCGGCCGGTTCTGTTACTGGAAAGCTGCAGAAGTCATTTTTAGACACAGAACTCTTTCTCCATTTTTTGCCAAACTGTCTGTCTGTTGATCTTAAGCAGCAATGCCCATGCCATAAAAAAACTGATTAATGCTAGATTGTTAGGAATTCAATATGGCATTTCATGCATTACTGGATGGTAAACCCAAAGCTCACCCAAAAATGAAAAGACCCGTAGCTTCATAACATTACATTGGAACCACTGCTGTCACATGGGCTATTTTAACAATGTCTTTACTACCTTTCTAGGCCTTGAACGTCAGCTGCATTGTTGTCTTTGGAGGGTGAACCTCGCAGATGTCATCAAAAATATCTTAATTTGTGTTCTGAAGATGAACAAAGGTCTTATGGGCTTACCACATGACGGTAAGAACTTGTTCATTTTTGGGTGAACTATGCCTTTTATTTTAAGCCCATTTCAAACTTTAAAAAAATCTGCTTGCTTTACCACAGTAGTTGTGAATGCAGTCTGAACGTGATGATGCAAATATTGCATACTGCAAACGATTGGATTCATCTTTAAATCATACAGCATGAATTGTATAGTCCGATTCACAAGCTAATGACTCTTGTGAGTCAGTTCTTAAAATGAATCATTCAAAAAGACTGCCTGTCTGAATCAACCACAAAATACCGTAAGAGTAACATAGATATGAAGCAATAAATGATAACATAAAATGCATGAAACACCCAACAACTGATAAAATAATTGGAATAACCAGTATTTAAATAAAATTTAATAAAATATAATTAACTCACACTGGCAATTACATTTGACTGTTTGCCACCATACATGTTAAATACTACAGATTTTCACCTAAATTATTTGTCAATTCTTACACTATTATTTGAATGTTTGGGGTTAATACGTTTTTTTGTTTGTTTGTTTTATGGAAATAAATTAATTCATTTAAATTAAACTTTTATTCAGAAAGGAAGCATTAAATTAATTAAAAGTGACAGTAAAGGCATTTACACTACTAAAAATACCTTACTGTTCAACAAACAATTCAGAAAAAAAGTATCACTACTTCAATAAAAATATTAAGTAGCACAACTGTTTTCAACATTGATAATAATAAGAAATGTTCGAACGCAAGAAAATTCAAACGTACAACTAACACTTTACCGACCTACAGGTTCTTAACATTCATACATATTTTCCATTATAATTTCGGAACATTTCTACAGACAAGAGTGTCAGACAATGAAAAACAAGCTCATAACTAAACCCTGAAATACTAAAGTGAATGCGCGTGAATGTATAAAAGGGAACAGGCTGGCTTTAATGAGAGAGATGGAGTCGGTGAAGGTGCGTGTTTGAGTACATAAAGCTTCAATGACACTGGAGAGGAGAGTTAAAAGCTGTGAAACGCAGCCTCTCTGTAAAGAAGCATAATTGCAGGAAATGACAACTAGGACTGTGGAATGCAGCCAGCGAGCGCACGCCATTCAATAGAAGTTCACGGCTCCTAAACACACCTCTGCCTGTGTACCTCTTCAAAACTGGACTTATACGCACAGAATAAACAATAGTGTGGGAGTGATCCGAGCTGATCGCATTCCTCAGAAGTCTACAAGACAACCCTCGGCCCCGTTTGGAGAGAAAAAGACAAGCCCTGCAATTACAGAAGGAACACACCACAATTGTGACTATCAAAGCAACAAAAAGAGAGAGGGGGTCAAAGGTTAAACCCGTCTGACTGGAGGAGGCGGAGCCAGAACCCTGCTGACAGTTTCGGTACAGGCGGTCGTCATGGTGACGGAATAGCTGCTGGTCTAATGGAGAAGTTTGAAAGCTGACAGCTCTGACAGGTGTGGAGTCTAATCTCACTGCCCACTGGTTCCAGGTTCACACAAATATATTGAAATTTCTTGAGTGTGGGAGACGTTTAAATACATCTGGACAGAAAAAAAAAAATCTCAGTGGAAACAAATTGCTTATACACAGTGGCTACAGCAGACTAATCTAAAGATGTCTGACCAAAATTTTGTTATGGGTCGGAGGAGGAGGAGGAGGAAGATGAAGGATTTGAAAGGTATGGGGAAGGAACTCGAGTGGAGAAAACGCTGCTCCGTGGTGTGATGAGACAGACACCATCATCACAAATCCGGTTAAGGCTCCAGTTGGTGTGAGGAGAATTGATTTGTGTGTGTGTGTGTGTGTGTGTGTGTGTGTGTGTCGCTGAGGTCAGTGTGTATAATGGAACAGACAGGGTACATCAGCCTCTAATCACTTCAGCACTCTCGTCTTCCACTCACACACTCGTACCTGCAGATGCTCTTATCTCAGCAATTTTAGAGATGGAGAAGGAGACACTCTTTCTGAGTTAATAAAGTTAAGACTAACTGCATATTACTTATGTCACAGTGTGAGAACATGAGAAGCCGAGATGGTCTTCACCCACAATGAACTGCAAAACTGGTTAATGCAAAGCCAAGTACAATGCGTTTCTGGATCAACATATAGACATTACGTTATTCGTAGAATTACATTCCTAACAAATAACCATTTTCTGAGTGATTGTTTCCTGATGTCCTAATTACCTTTCTGGGCCTTGAGCTCTTGCAGGGTTTGAACAACATGAAGGTGATTACTAACAGAATTTCCATTTTCTTTAAGTAGTTTAGCAAAACATTTATACATTTTTCTAGTTTTTATAAAGTTTTCTAATTTCTCTCTCTCTTTTTTTTTTATTTTTTTAATATCTTTTTTTATTCTGAAATGCTATTTTCGAAACGCATATTTTTCCCAAAATTTAGATGTGTAACACTTGTGTATTCAGATACAAGGGAAGTATGCTACTGCTTGCTATACATGTCACACAACCAATATTAATACAAAACATGTTACAAACATGGTACATGTGTTTTAAACAAAATTTAATATTTCAACCCCCTCTGCCAACCACCTGTAATGTAGAAACCACTTTTCATGATGCAGTTCATTTCCCACCCTGCAATTTTCTTCTTGTATATCAAGCACTACTTCTAAATGTGGCATAAAAGTAGTAAAATAAGTTTCCAGTGCAACATTTTTGTACACTGAAAAGTGTAGTGGAAAATGCGTTTATGTGCGTTTTGTGTGATTGTCCATTACTGGGTTTGCTACATCACAAGTCTTTGACTACAACTCAAGTATTAATGAGAATCTGCTCAGCTCTCGTTTTCCCAATCCCACTCTATGTCCCACACACACACACACACACACACGCATCATGGCTCAAGGACAGCACAGAAGAAACTTGTTAAGCCAGGGTGGAGCGGGTAAGATTGGATTCAGACTCATACCAAACACACTGAATTACATTATTGATCACAAGACAGGAAGGTTATGAAAGAGCCATGGGGGCTACACCAGCATCCAATCTGTGAAGCAGGAGTATCAGTAAGTCCCAAGAGAGCATGGGGTGCTCTGTCGGACAATTCATAACACACACACACATGGTGTGGCTCTATAATTGATTAAAACTGGCTCAGAGGGCAACTGATGTGCCGACCCTCATGCATAATTCTTGCACTGCGCCTGGGTTGCACTGAAACACTCTTTATGATAATCTCCCATCAGCCCTTGGAGACGTAGAGAGAGAAGAAAGTGTAGGGAAACAGGTCTGTTTTCTTGCAGGACGCAGTGACCGGTGCATTTATTACACAGGAAGGCTAACTAGGCCATGCCTCGAATGAATAGAAGTGATCGCGGACACACTCTCACACACTTCGTGTTGACAGAAGCTGGCTGGAGCGCTTATCTTGGTGGAATGCGCAGCGGCCAAAGCCTGATAAGAGCCGGTGTTCCAGAGGTCGTTCGAGCGCTTAAGCAACAACCAGGCGCTGCAAAGCAAACCGGCTCACTATCTTGGGTTTTGTTATGCATCTGAACGCGTGCGCTAGCGATTGCATTGTTTCTGGCTTTGGTGTTTGTTGTGTCATCCTGAGTAGCTGTCAGTGGTTTGTTTGACATCTGAGGGACGTCTTTCCTAAAGGCGGCTCAGATGATGAGAGATGCTTTAGATCTTCTTGCCCTGATCCCAAGTCACGGTAACCACATCATCAAACCGCTATGATGCCAGAAATGAAAGCTCGAGAACATTCTAGAATGTTTCTCTGTAAGGTACTTTCCGTTACTTGGACTGTGCAACCAACTAGGATTAATTACGTATATTAAACCGAGGAATTTACAGTCGGTTCTGGTCTGTACGGCTCACTAGAGAGACAGCATGCTGAGAAGAAAGAAAGCAGAGCGAGGGAAAGAGGGGGTAGGGAAATATGGGACATTCCAACTAGTAAGCACTTTAAAGATGGAAACACACTCTAGTTTGCGAGACGTGATTGTTTTGCTAACAGAGACGGTTCAGTTTACCAGCTTGATATGCTTTCGGTGCGTTACTGTCACACAAGTCTCTGTGTTCATAGAGACATCTTCAAATGTACCCATTAAGGCAAGGCAAGTTTATTTATATAGCATATTTCATACACAGAGGCAATTCAAGGTGCTTTACATAAAAATGAGTAGAAAATGTCATTAAAAAAATCATTAAAAAAATCATAAAAGCAATAATAAGACAATAATAAGTAGAAAAACAGTGATTAAAGCAAAGAAAAAAAATCAAAAGCCACTGACTTCCATAGTATGGAAATAAATACTATTGAAGTCAATGGGGACCTTGGTTACCTT
>JAUCMS010002586.1:0-27575 GCA_032357445.1 Enteromius radiatus
AAGCTCATGGAAGTCATACAAGATATTAAATTTGGATCTCACAGCACCACTACTTAATTTGCTGACATATTATTGTATTTGCAGTAAATTTGTTCAATTTCTGTATTGGCGACAAAACTTTTGTCTTACCAAAATTTGACCTTTCTGTCTTGATTAAATTATAAAAAAAAATTCAGTGAAACTAATTCATTTCAAGATCTCACCCCGTGGGGTCAAAATTATCACAAAAATTGTGAGCAAAAATCCCAAGACCGCACCGGGGGCCTAGTGAATGACCTACAGAGAGCTGGGACCAAAGTAACAAAGGCTACCATCAGTAAAACACTGCGCTGCCAGGGACTCAAATCCTGCAGTGCCAGACGTGTCCCCCTGCTTGAGGCAGTACATGTTCAGCCCGTCTGAAGTTTGCAAAAGAGCATTTGGATGATCCAGATCCTGATCCAGATGGGAGAATATCATATGGTCAGATGAAACCAAAATTCAACTTGTCGTGTCATGACAGTGATCCCAAACACACAGCCCGGGCAACGAATGAGTGGCTTCGTAAGAAGCATTTCAAGGTCCTGGAATGGCCTAACCAGTCTCCAGATCTCAACCCCATAGAACATCTTTGGAGGGATTTGAAAATCTGTGTTGCCCAGCGACAGCCCCAAAACATTACTGCTCTAGAGGAGATCTGCATGGAGGAATGGGCCAAAATACCAGCAATAGTTTGTGAAGACTTCCAGAAAATGTTTGACCTCTGTCATTGCCAACAAAGGGTATATAACAAAGTACTGAGATGAAATACTTATTTTCCACCATAATTTGCAAATAAATCCTTTAAAAATCCTACAATGTGATTTTCTGGATTTGTTTTCTTCTCATTTTGTCTCTCATAGTTGAGGTATACCTATGATGAAAATTACAGGCCTCTCTCATCTTTTTAAGTGGGAGAAGTGTCACAATTGGTGGCTGACTAAATACTTTTTTGTCCCACTGTATGTGTGTGTGTGTGTATATATACATACTGAGAATATGTAGAAATATAAGTCCCTTTAGTGCTTTCTATGAGGCTGGTGCGATTGTGTTTTACCTTGATCCGATCATCTTTATTAGCACAGTCCTCCAGCATGCCAGTATGAGATCTCTCACACATTTTCATCTCCTCCTCCAGCTCATTGAGACGTTCACCCCAGTCCTCTGCCTCCTGTACCAACTGTATGAAAGATGAACACATAGGTACTCATGTTGCACGTATGTTTAACAGTCAGCTAGGAAACGGCTTTCATTACAGTGATTTTATTGATCTGTTCATCTCCTAACCAAGTACTCTAACACAGATCTCACCTGTGCTTTACTCTCGAGCAGCATTGCATGCTCTTCTTTGGCCGTCTGCAGGTTCTTCTGCAGTCGCTCTGTGTTGATCTCATGTATCTTGAGTGTTGTGTTGTCCTACAGGAGAAACAGATAACTTAAAATGTTAAAGTGTTTTAAAAGGATATATGACTGAAACACACGTCATAAATATAGTCAGTACCTGTTCTAACTGGGACTTTCGTTCTTTAGCTTTCTCTTCTAAATTTCTTAAAATCTGCTCAAGTTCAGCAAGCTGTAACACAAATATAACAGTTTTTAGGACAGACACAGACAACATAAAGGGCATCAAGCATAAAGAGGATCATTTAGTTATGTGTAACTCTGTGTATGGCAATATCACCTGATTTTCTTGTTGTTTTCTTGCTTTGTTTTGTTGAGACAGCTCTTCTTGCAGCCTCTCTATTTCCTTTTTCATTTGTGCATTTGATTGTTCAAGCTTCTGTGATGCCACCTAAGAGCAGTATAATTAGATTAGGTAACTAGTGGTCAGGGAGACACATTTATAAACATCAGTAAGTAACTGCATGTTTTCTAACAAGAAGGTTTGAGACCCTAATGAGCATTTTACCTCTAAACTGTCTTTTTCTGCAGCTTGTGCAGACATGCCATTGTTCTGTAGTGTGGACTCTAGTTTGTCAAACTGTTGAGAAAGACAGACACCGTTTAGATGGGCTGATTCAGGAGAGTGCACTTACACAAGTATGGATGTATATTATGTGTAAAGCATATAACAGCATTTCTCACCTTCTGTTTAACTTCACTGAAGGTCTCCAGCACTATGCATTTTTCATCAAGCAGTTCAGCCACTTTCTGCGCCATTTGCTTCTCTTTACCTTCAAACAGACAGGGTCAGTTAAGAGCTGACAGTGTAGATAAGTTAAGACAGATAATGTGGATAGATTTAAAGCAGATAAAGAGATAGAAAAAACTCACTTGCATATAGTCGACTTCTGATCTGCAGAACAATACAGAAAAAGTTCATTTTAGTGAAATAATAACACAATAAAATGTGTTTTTTATGGAGCAGTAACACATGACTTACAGAATGAATGAACCTGCAGCTGAACAGAAGTAGTGTGAAAAAACCTAAAAATCCAGTGAAAACCACAGCTTCCCATGGAAGTCCATATAAGTCAGGACCAGGCCGGATATCATCAGGAAGTGATGACACAACCTAAGAGACAAAATTTAAACCGTTATATGAATTCTCAAGAAAAAGAAAAGTATAAATTAAACATCCGTACAAGCTTTCACATTATAAGTCACCCGTGTCACACACACGCATACAAAAGTGGACACTTTTAAACAGGATGTTCAACAAACCTAAAACCACATTCACATGATCATACACAGACACAATTTAGTAATTTCCCATAAACGTTCATTATTATTAAGTACGAGTAATAATAATGAATATTTATATCACACATTTTTACAAAGAACACGTTAACACTTTTAACTTTGTTAAGTTACCTAACTTTTACAGTCAAGAAATCAAAACTATAAAAAGGTTTCTAACAAATGTACGTTACATTTTAACGTTTTAAAATAGATAAAATTAAAACCAATCTCAGACATCCTCTTCTGTCAATAACTGACCAAAACCAATGTCACTATAAGATAAAACATACACACACCAATCAATACACTAAAGCTACACCGTCATAAACTCGTAAACAAGGCTAGTTTAAGTCATTGTAGATCGATAAATCAATATCTTTAACACAATGACACAAATCGATGGTAATTTTAAGATGAAATGAGCAACATGTACAGTACCAGATGCTCCAATGCTAACCTGCTATATGTCCTAATACAAATCGGTTTACACAGTATACATCTAATTAAACACTAGTAAAAACCCACTAGGATTAATTCTGTGTACCATGATAGCTGATTTAATAAAAATATAAGTTATATATATGACACCTGCTAACAGCTGTCATACACACTAACGCTGTTTCATCATACACACTGTGCCACATACATCTTTGATTTTCTCCACGGCGAGTGTGTAGTAAATCTTCGCTGCTCCTTTCATGTCAGTCGCTTCTGTGACGACGGCCTCGGCCTTAAATTCGTCTGCCATGATTATATTCAAGAGTTATCCTATTCTCTATAATCTGTTAATTTATTTGTTGTTATGCCATGGTGCCGGATGCTGTTCCACTCTCGACTGCTAGTGCGCACTGCGCTGAGAGGAAGAGCGCACTCTTATGTTTTAGGGAGAATTTGTTAAGCATATGATCTTATGTCTCTAAACTTTAAATCCAACTTCAGTGATGTTTGTTTAAATCTTTATTTTAAGCCAAAACACTATGTATTTATTTTTTTTATAAAAATAATATTTTGATACGTAAAATCCACAAAATTGAACACCCCTACAAGGGTCATGGTTTCTTCCACACGTCACCAATTGCTGAATGCCACAACGTTCCGTTGCAGTTTTAAAGAGACAGTATCGACACTGAGTCAGCAAGCAAACGAGCACAAATATTTGTCATGAGGTATTCATGAAACGTCATAGTTTAAAATATGGGTAAGTATGTTTCATTATTGGGTGTGTCAGTTAAATATATATCTATAAACAAAGGTCACTGATCCAGAGACCGGTTGAGCAGCTCAAGTCTGTCTTGATTCAACTCAACTCAAAATTAACCTAAGCTACTAACTACCTTTGTGTCTGCAGTAATTATTTATTTATTACCTGCCTAGGATTTATAGGTTATTTAGTTATAGAGACAGTAAGTATTTTTCACTATCAATCAATTGGCACTTACTGCAAAATACGACACTTTTTGGCAATATGTCAAGACAGAAAATAGACTGTAGTCGTCGGCGGTTTCCACAAATAGGATACAAAATATTGCGTTAAACACTTTGACTTTAAAATATATTTTAAACATAAAGTGGCTTCAGAAAATCCTCAGGAGCTAAAGGAAATATTATATGATCTGTTCTATGTATCCGTGTAAAATTAGGGGAATGTGTACTTCACATTAACTTTTGCGGTGGTGTAGGTAAAAACACCTATTTAAGTGTAATTTTCTAGAACTATAAAATAATTAAATGGTCAATAAAATAGGCTAATAAAATAATTATAATTATAATATAGCCTACTGATTAATTGAAAATAAAATAAAACAATATAACAATATTGAGGCAAATGATAGATTGTTTTATAATTTTATGGAGAGGGAAAAAAAGCTACTTTTAGCATGCTACTTTTCCTGAGACACTCACCTTGTCCACTATAGATGCAATTTCATTAATTGTGACTTCAACAAAAACTCCCATCTGATGAAACTGCCATTCACCTGTCATAAAAACAACAGCAGCAAAAATCACATTTACGTTTTTACAATCTACATGCAATATGTGAAATGTTACTGCTAGTTTTGTCATGATGTGTCTGGACCAACAGGAGGAAAGGCAAATTATGAAAATGTTAATTTTAAAATGAACTAATCCTTTAAAAAGAAAATAATAAGTCTAAAAAAGTGATTACCTTTCTGTGATTCCACATGCTCCTCAGAAATAAGACCATGGTTTTGGAAATGATTTTTCCTGGTTTCAGAAGATGTCCAATCCTTATGCTTTTGTATATCCTGCTCATCAGTCTGATCATCCTCAACATTAACTCTGTTTGATGAAAGGTCCTTTTCCTCAAAGACTGGCTTATTTTGAGGATTGCCCAAGTCATTTATATCAGTTCTGTCTTCGGTAACTTGATTATTTTCAACTTCTGTTGTGGAGATTTGTGTATTCCTGTTCCCATCTAGACATGCTTCATGAACACAGTCATCTTCGCTGATACCTGTGAGGACAGAGAGGAAACATTACAGAAAATCTCACAACTTTAACATTACCATCACTCAAATAAGATCACAAAGCAGATTTTGTCCCATGCAGTATTCACCAAAATTATGAAATCCATTATCTGTCAATTATTTTCGGAAATGATCAGTACGAATCATCAGTACCTGGGCTTTCTAAACTGTTATCTGTTATCACTGGTGAATATTTCTTTCTTAGAGAAGATAAGAGGGTTAACAGTTTTTGTAGTGCTGGGTATTCTTTAGCATTGTCCTTGCCAGGAAAACCGTTGTCTGGTTTAATATGTCTCAGTTTGGTGTTCATCTTCATATGGTAATCCAACAGCTGTTCAAGTTCATCAATGTCATCATTATCTTGACCTGCATTAACATTTCCCATTTTGGAATCCAGCCATGATAACTTCTGGTCTCCCAATAAATCTAAAAGATCTTCAATATTCTGTTCGCTTAGATGAGGATATAAGTTTGTATATTCTTTATAGGTTTCTGTAGGCTGATTGACAGTTTTTTTGTCTTGAACTTCAAGGCTTCCAGGCTGATCTTTATCACTATGTACTTTTTTATCTTCTGACTTCACTGCCTTGTCACTACCATCACTTTGATCCCAGATGGCACCTGTGTCACTTTCCTCCCTTCGCGTGACACTTTCTGAATCGGTTTGACGATCCTCATTATTTGCAGTGTCAGTCTCCTCTTTGTGCTCAACACTTTGATTTTGATCATGCATGATATTAATATTGCCATCCTGAGCTGAGTCATTCTTTAGGAGGAATTCCTTTGTCAGTTCTGTTTCCGTGGAAGCTGTAAAGCCTTCTGGGTCTTCAGGTACAGCATTAGGAATATTATTAATATCTGCATTTTCTAGTAAAGTGGGAACATGACCAGCATTTTCTAAAACCCCAGATCCATTATAAGTGTTAAGCGATGGTGTTTCCTGTCTCTGAATTTCATTTGTGATTAGTGTGTCATCCTCTTTCTTATTTTTTTCCAAATAATTCTCAGTAGGTTCGGAAACTGTATCTGATTCCTCTTGTTCTGCATGAACTACAACCTCATCGTCATATTTACCTACTGAATCAGTATCCTTAACAATACTAAAACCTGAGTTTTCTATCACCAATGATTCATGATGTGATTCACTGGTATTATCCATCTCATAATCTTTGATGTTTAGGGACGAATTTGACACAAATTCTGAATTCAGATTTTCTTCACTAGTTACAGTAAGTTCATCTATTCCAAGAGTATGAGAAGGTCGTTCATCTAGAGGATTTATGTTTTTGTCCAGTTTATGTTCATTGGTGTTTTGCGTTGCATGTGCTTCTTCTAAATCTGATAACTTTTCTTCATGCAATGTGATGTCTTTTGATAGTACTTCATCTAATTGTGCCTCATTTCTTTCCATAACTAATTCATTGTTTCTGTCTGTAACCAACTCATTGTTTTCTTTCAATATACCTTTGTCGCCTCCAGTTAATTGTTTTTCCTTGTTATATTCTAATAATGCATCCATGATTGGTTCTGTATTTACATCTGCATTCACACTTTGATCAGTTCTGAGAGTTTCAATACGAGAGTCAGTGTACAAATCTGCCACATTTGAATCTTGTGTTTTTTCATAATGTAACTGAGTATCTGTTTGAATATCCAACTCTGACAGTTCAGGTGTATTAGCATCAGTTACAGGATCTGTGCTAATCTCACTAGAATATTTTTCTTGCTGTGTGATAGTGTCTAAAATGCCTTGATCTAACAGATTTTGTCTCAACCTTCCCTCTGAAATGTCATCAGCTGAATCAGTCGTGCTCTGAATAACTTCATCATTTGTATTGTTTGCAGACTTAACTTCATGATCATGTTGGCTGTTAGATTCTTTGGAAAAGCCATCTATATCTCTAATGTCATCGGATACGATGCTGTCTTTTAAAGTCATTGTTTCATCAGAGAGAGTCTGAGTTTCACTGAGTAAATCAACATCCTTTGTGGTTGATTCTTGCTTGACAACATCAGAAATGTCTTCATCTTTCACATTCTGTTGCTCAAGAAAGTCCTCCTTACCTGAATTTACCTCCTTTACTGCCTTTTCCTCATCACTTTGCACACCTTTTATATTTTTCTCTACAGTTCTTTCTAAAACATCAGCATTGCTTTCACTTTTAACTTCTTCAGTTAAATCATCTGCTGACTTGGTTTCAAGGATTTGTGAATCGATGCTGTCGTCTGTCATATTAGATTCTATATCTAGTTGTTCAGTGTTATCAAATGCAATGCTATCTTTTAAAGTTGTTCTTTTATCAGACATTGACTGAGTTTCACTTTTTGGGTTTGGGTTTGAGTCCTGCTCATAGGACTCATGAAGATCCTTGCAATTATTTAGTTTTTCATCAAAGTCTTCCTCACCTGGATCTTCTTCCTTTACTGTCTTTTCCTCATCGCTTTGCACATAACTTGTATCCTGCTCCACCTTTCCTTCAAAAAAATCAGCGTTGTTTTGACTTTTAACTTCTCCATTTAAACTATCTGCTGCCTTGGTTTCAAGGATTTGTGAATCGATGCTGTCGTCTGTCATATTAGATTCTGTATCTAGTTGTTCAGTGCTATCAGGTGCAATGCTATATTTTAAAGTCATTGTTTTATCAGACATTGACTGAGTTTCCATAAGTACATCAGTGTCTATAGGGTCCTGTTCATAAATATCAATTAACACCTTTTCTTCTTGATCCTTGTAATTATTTTGTTCCTCATCAAGGTCTTCCTTACCTGGATCTTCTTCCTTTCCTGTTTTTTCCTCATCACTTTGAACATCCCTTGTATCTTGCTCCACCTTTCCCTCAAAAACATCAGCAATGTTTTCACTTTGAACTTCGTCAGTTAAATTTTCTACTGACTTTTTCTCAAGGATCTGTTGGTCTGTGCTGTCTTTTGTCATATCAGATTCTTCATCTAGTTTTTCCACATTATCAGGTGCAACACTAAGTACATCAGTGTGTGTTGGGTTTGACTCATCATTATCAGTCAACGTTTCTTCTTCTTGATCCTCGTTATTATTTTGTTCCTCCGTAAAGTCCTCCTTACCTGGATCTTCTTTCTTTTCTGTCTGTTCCTCATCTATTTTTATTACTGTGTCTGCCTGAAAAGGTAGCTTAAACATTGATGTCACGCCGTTGACTGAAAATATGGACTGAGAACTTGATTCTGAATCTTTGGTTTCAATGTCTTTGCCATCATCCTCATCATCTTTAGCTTCCTCTTCTCTGTAAAGGTTTGTGATTCTGTTGTAAATATTTCCATACCACCCCGCTTGCTCCTCTTCTTTTACATTTTCCGTTTCTTTATTTTCTACACTGTCATCTGGGTTGCTTTCATCTCTCTGTATGTTGTCAACAACATCCAAGCTCTGACTAGGTTTAAGAATGCTCTTGTCCTCCATGTTTGTGTTTTCATCTACTTTTTCAGCTTTGTGTTTTGTCACAGCTTCAGAATTGTCTTCACTAAAGTCCAAAACATCGCTACCCGTGCTTATCCAGGAGCTAGACTGATGAGATGAGGTATCTTCATCCTTTGTTGGGTTCTCAATATTGTCTTGAGTATCAGTTTTTGCATCCTTTTTTCCAAACCCAAAAGCATTGGTGAGTTCACCACTGATCCACCCAAACGTTCCAGAACTCGTCTTCTCCTCCACATGGTTCTCCTCAAGAGCCATCACAATTTTTCTGTTTTTGAAGGATACTTCACTTAACTCTTCCTGTGGTTCATCCTTGCTTTGTTGATTCCTGTCAAACCATCCACTAACAGCAGAGCCTATCCAGGAAGACCCACCTGTTTCTGTCGTCTTGGGGCTGTTTTGATCAGAAACATCTTTAACGGAAATCTGACTGGGTTCACTCTCTTCTGTTTCAGTAGGTTTATCTTGGACTTCATTGAAATCAGTTTCTTGGATTTCTTGTGAGAGATCTTCCAGATCATCAGTGTCAGTGCTCTGCTCAATCACTAAACCATTATCATCAAAGCAGATGAAGTCATATTCCTGAGGAAAGATTTTATACTCATTAATACTTATGTTCTTTGTAGACAATTTCTAAAGAAATCAAATAAATTTTTTCATACATCTGTGAAACAGATTATCAGAAACAAGTTTTTGTTGCTGTAACTGAATGTTTATCAATCAACTTAAACAAGTTGATACAGATGTATAACATAAAACACATCCTTTAGGTTACCTGACAAAACATTATTATTATTATTATTTAAGTACATTACCTGGGTTGGCACCTGGATTTCCTTTTTTTCATCAATAAACATTTGATCAACCTTGATGGCATCTTTTGGGAACAATCCAGACATCTTTTCTATCTGTAATATGCAAAATATTGAGAATATTATGTCATATTAGAGCACAGATATGTATACATAATGATTTTACTTTATTGATTTATACATTCATATTTTTAATCAAGACAGAACCAGAAAAGAGTACTCACACTTCCTGCCCAGAGATCATTTCTTTTTCCGGTAAGTTTGTAGTAAACAGTGATGACATCCCCTTTTTTGAAGTTTAGAAATCGGCAGTCTTTAGTACTATGGTCTCTCTGCGCCTGCACCCGGCTTATCATGCCTGAAGGAATGGACAAAAACGTAAAGATAAGAAAGCACTAACCTGAACATGAATCACATAATTTAGCATTTAATTAAAATAAGCAATAAACACACATCACACTTTCAGTCTAATCTTTCTTTGACCATATATGAGCATAAATGATGATCTTACTTTCACATTCGGGGTCTCCACATAGTTTGTAGTCTGAAATTAAACCCAAACCCTGGTGTAAAAAACCGAAGACAATATGAAACAAAATGAATGCATGAACAGCTGCCATGTTTGGATTCATCCAGCAGTTCACTTCATCTCATTAAATCAGTTCCTTTATGTACATTTCCAAATCCAGTAGTCAGAGGGAAAGACAACCAAAGTCCCGGCGAAGTGTCATTCCCTTAGTCTTGTCACAGAATGAGCCAATCCGACGAGATCACAGACTGACGAGCACAGATTGGATTAGAGGTTACTGTCATGTAAATCATTAACATGACCAAAGCCACATTCAAACAGATAAGTTTTCACAATATTAGACTTCTCGAAGCAGTAGTATTTTTTACTTTGTTTGGATTTTACATGAGATATTATAATGAGTAAACCTCATAAAAATACTAGCCTTATTTAATTATCATTTTGTTAGATTATAACTATGAGACTAAAAAAGAATACAAATAATATGAAGAACTCTGTACGCTCTTAACGGTTCTAAAAGCACCAACAACCATGGTTTAGTTCTCAAGGGATCCTTTAGTGAACGGTTCTTAAGATAACCATTTTTACTTTGTTTGAATAACATTCAAAAAAACCTAAAGAACCTTTTACCACTATAATAAAGTACCTTTTTCTCCCACTATAAAGTAACTCTTGTGCAGTTGAAAGGTTCAGAGGATGATAAAGGTTCTTTGTGGATCAATATATGCTAATCAAAGATATGTATTTTTTTAAATGTTTTTCAATAGTGTAACACCAATCACTGGTAATCGAATAATAAGATACTGGACAAGATTTTTTTTTAAATTACAGTGAGTATAGCAGTCCAAGAGAGGCTAAATAGGACAAATAAGATGCATATGGGTAACACATCAGCTCAATCTGTTCCAGTGTTGTTAAAGGAGAGATTGCTGATAGGAGTGACTGACTGAGCAAAGGTCTGCAGAGTCTGAAGTTCTGCCTGCAGCACAAACTGCATTTGAGATATCAGTCTATAAATAAGGTTGATATTTACATGCTTAATTTCATTTCACTATTAAACATAATATAACGTTGTTGACTGTGGCCCCCGCATCACAGTCAACAATGTTATATTACAGTAAGATGGCTCACTTCCAGGAAACAACTTAAAATATACGAACACACTACATGCACAGAATTGAAAATTATTCTTTAACTTCTGTTTTGTAACAACTAACCTGTTTATATATTTTTTCATATCCCTCCTAAACAACAGATGTCACTATACTGCTCTTTCCGTCTTTCCATCTGTATCATAGCTAACGAGTCACCACGGTAACCGTCGCGTCCATTGGTCGTCATCATGGCCAATGTTTTCAAAATGGAGAGGTTGACAAGCACATAGAGAACGTGCAGCGGTGACGCGTGAATATTGATTTATTTTTGATGGTGCATAGAAAATAACGGAAAGACATGAAGTCAGACGTAGAGGAGTTAATGCCCAGACTTTTGCCCGTGGAGTCCTACGATACAGAGGAGTACAACTCAAACGAACCGCCCAGAAACCCTCAAGAATATCTCCGACAGGTCCAGTAAGTTGTCATTCTTCATCAGTTTATGTAGTTTTTAAAACAGACCTAAGTAGAGCTTTATTTAAGCACCATTGTGCTTTACATACGTACAGTACATACATATGAAGTTCTACTCGTACTGAAAGAGAAAACGATATATTTTAAATTAAAAAGTTATTTATTAAATGCAAAACCAAGTAAAGACAGAATACAGAGTGACATAGTATGCTTTAATATAAGTTACCTTTTTCCAAGTTCAATTTAATGGTATGTATGATTTAGCGTGTGTATATTCGGACATATTCAATTGCAAAAGTAAAAAAAACAAAACAAAAAACATTGCATTATTAATATCAAGAAATTAAGTCTGTACAAAATTAACTGGTTACAAAATCACTTGGTTTTATGTTTTTGTTGCTTTCTTACGTGTTTTAAAGATTGTATTTGTTTATTATCTAATGATTTTTTCACATGCTCGTTGTAAAAAATCATACAGTTGCATTATGTTACAGGAGGGAAGCATCTCTGTGCCCAGATGTTGTTGTGGCACAAATTGATCCAAAGAAGCTGAAGAAGAAACAATCTGTGAATGCATCTGTGAGTGTGAAAAGTGATCAGTGACTTATTACATTGTAAAACTTACGTGTGTAACAATTTTGCATATTATTATTATTATTATTATTATACAGATCACCGGTTGTCTGGCTGCACCTCAGGGTTTCTCTCCCAGCTTGAAATGGCAGCAACAACAAGTCAGCAAATTTTCAGAAGTCAGACAGGTGTGCAATTTTAACTTCTACAAGTAACCTGTACAAGTACTTTTACAATTGCATCTAGCATCTGTCTATTTGCAGAGAACTATTAAAATAACTTTTTTTCCTCTGTTTCTTTTTTCAGAGTGTTAACAAGCATCGTCAGCATTGGAAATCTCAGTTTTTGGATGATAATGTTGTCATGGTAAGATAATTGATATCTGGACAGAAAACATGATATGCAATTTTATTGTCAGACTGAGTCTGCAATCTTTGCAATTATACAACAAACAACTATCAACATACCATTAAACAGTATCTTACAATGACAAATACAAAATGACACACAACAAAACATACAATAGGCTGACATAAACATTGCATTACACATATTTAAAACATTATACTGACGTAAAACACACATAGTAGCCCTGTAGGAGCTTCAGTTACTGTACTATTTGATTAGATTTTTGATTAAATTATGAAAAAGTTGCTTTAAAAGTAGTGTTCTCCTCATTTTAGCCCAAAATGGAGGATGAGGATGGATGGAAGAGGTTCTGCTTGGGTGAAAACGTTTGTCTTGAGATCCAGTTGAAAGAAGAAGACATAGTTAACCCGGGTCTTGATTATATTAAGGTAATAATAATACCCCCCTTCCTTATAAGATTATCAACACAGTGTGATAATGGTAGATTGCACAGAGTAGATTTATTATTACAAAGTGTGAGCATTCTGCCATGATTTGATGTTCCTCAATCTCTTTTTATCAGACTGGTTTCCCACCTTTCCTAAGTATAGTCAGCAAACTAAACCAGGTAACAGCAGATGTGCAGCAGAACAGCAGATTATTATTCACATATAAATCACAGATCCTAATATTCATTGTCATTTCATTGCATTCCCTTTTCAGTCAACCATTTCAGCTGTGCTTGAGTATTTAATTAATTGGTTTGAGGAGAGAGACTTTGTACCACAGATGGTAAGTTAAATATCTCTAGTGTGTCACATCCAATATACAAGGATGTATATTTCAATAAAATGTAAAATATATATATTTTATGTCTGTAATAAATGTTTTGCATTTTTCCTGTTTCCTGTTATCTTGAACTGTATTTCAGTTTAGCTGTACATTGCATATTTATCTTCACAGGGCAGATGGCTTTATGCATTACTAGCGTGCCTTGAGAAACCGCTGCTTCCTGAAGCACATTCCCTTATCAGACAGTTGGCAAGACGGTGCTCTGCAGTGCGTGCCAATCTGGTAAACACTTTTTGGTTTGCTCTGAATTAAAAGCTTGGGGTATCATTATTTCCTCCCTGGCTTCCATTGCAGTTACACAGGTGAAGGCTTGTTTGTTGACAGCCTAAAATAGGTTGCCTAAAATAGACTGCATATTATTTTTCTCTTCCAGGAGAGCAAAGACGATGATCGTTTGTCAGCTCTTAACTTGATGATTTGTATTGTTGCCAGGTAACTGACATGGTGCTGTTATAGTCAGATTTAGTGTTCCCTGAAATATGTGCATGTGTCCTTATGAAGTATAATCACTCTCCTGTCTATTAAAGGTATTTTGAGCAAAATGATTTGGCTGACAAAGAATGAGAAGAACCTGGAAACAGATGGAAGAGCCTTCGTGAAGAAAATTCATGTGCGTAAAAGGAATCATGAGAGATTCTCAGGAGATTTTGTAAAAGGCTATACAATATCTTGCCAATTGCATTTGAGTTCCATGTAATATTGAAGTACACCTGTTACAAATTACTGTCCTCTAAAGCATTGTCATTGTCAAATAAAACTTAATTTCTGAAATAAAATGCAAACATTATTGGCTTTTTGGTATTTCATTGTCATGGTGGTGTGGTGTTGTGATGTGTATACTAAATAAAACCATGACAGATTAAGGCCTATTAAACAACAAAAACATCCTTATTTTTTATTTAGATAGATATGTTATATGTGTGGAATGCAAGATAAAGAAACAAGATTTTTCAAGAACTTGTCTGTCCAAAAAATGTATAATAATTATTATTTGCATTGCAATATTTTTCATGACTGAATAAAACAACAGATGTTTGTAGCCCTGTTATAACTTACATGTGTCATATGTAATTCATACTCACGAGAATGACAGGATAGAAGGGGAACGAACCTAAGTTATATGTATATACTTATATAATGTATAGAATATACAGTAAATTATAACAAAATATCAGTGAAATAGCTTATAAAAGAACGTGATGAAGAAAAAAAAAGAGAACCCGTTGATGTAATAAATGTAATGAGGGGTAAAAAATGTACTTGGGGACAAAAAAAAAACCACATCTAACAGTCTGAAATGAATTAATTTGTCATTTAACGATGATCCTGTCAATCACAGGGGACGTTCTTGCGCGCCACCTATACGGGGCCGCCCACGTGATCAGTATTCTGCGCCTTCATTGAGCCGAGAGCGCGCACGACACTTCACGCGCTAGCGCTACTGGAAGACGAAGAGCAAGATGGCGGTCGTCGTGCGAAGTTTGCAAGACCAGCTAGAAAAAGCCAAGGAAAGCTTAAAAAGCGTGGACGAAAATATTCGAAAACTAACCGGCAGAGATCCGAGCGAATTAAGGTATTACTTAATGAAGCGTTTTAATTAGTAAAATTTGTTTGGGAGTAAAATAACCCATGGCCTGTTAGCAAGCTCAGACTGCGGCTAGCTCGCAAGCTAAAGTATCACGTGTTTAATTTCAGGGGTTAAAACAATGATATATTGCACTAATTAGCCTATTTATATTTGTGCTGTGTTATTTCACCGTTATGTGTATCACCCAGGCCGCCATAAATAAATACATATTCTAGAAAGCTATCAGCAAGTCTGCAGTTTGTGTTTGAAAGCACAATGACACGCGTCCTAAAACCCATTGTCCGCCTTAATTCTTAATAATGAAGGATGGTTTTAAATCTAGTCTCGGTATCGTGTTAATTAAATTAAAAACAAGGTCTCCTTCGAAGATTTGTCTTTAGAGTTTAACTATTTGCAAAGGTGATGCATGAGTCCTGCAAGGACTTCCTGCTTTGTTTGAATGGGAAGTGAGGGATGTTAGTGAATTTGCTTCAGGAGCTTTGCTTTGGATAGCAGCGACACAAAGCAGTATCGTAATTGTTTGTCTTACGAAAGTAACATGTTCTGAAAGCTCCCATATAGCTTTAGATGTGCATGTTTATTTGTTGCTTGGCCAAGACTGGAAAGACTTGACCTTTTTTAATAGCCAATAGGTTTTAAGCAAGTCACAGAAATGGGCGTGATTTTTGTACGTGTCAGCTGGTATCAAGGGGGTTGGTCAGTTTCAATCTGCAGAAAATTTGATTGGGCAAAAATCTGTTTTCGGTTTTGAACATGACTATTTCAAATGAAATTGATATGATGCATGCTTACAACTTGAATAAAAGCATAAACCAATTAATTGGGTCTGCAATTACTGAATTATCTAGTGTTGTATATGTTTGTGACTGTATAGATTGTGATAGAGAAGCTTATGTAGCTCAGCAAGAAGTCATATATAGGTCTTTTTATCTTATTTTTTTTTTAAATATAAAGTTGTAATTATTAAATCTTCACCTTTTGCCTTTTCTAGACCAGGTCAGAATAGGAGGCTTACCATCCCAGGCCCAGGTGGAGGTAGGGGGCGTGGAATCAACTTGTTGAGGTAAGAATCTGTTCTTATGTTAGCAAATGGTTGTAGTAGTTTCATGATGGATTTATGTTAATCTCTGTCAAACCTTACAAGGCGTGGACTCTCAGATAGTGGTGGAGGACCCCCAGCCAAACAGAGAGATATCGAAGGGGCACTCTTGAGGTGAGGCAACGCTTACCAATTACCTGATTTCTTGATACATTTTGAGATGAGTTCATTTGTGTTTAGTATGTGTCCAAATGTATTTATAATCCATTCATGCCAAACTAGGCTGGCAGGGGATCAGCGAGCCAGGAGAGATTCACGCCATGACAGCGACGCTGAGGATGATGACGATGTCAAAAAAGTATGCAGTCTATATGTTTTCCACTTGCAAACAAATCCATCCTTCTGTTTTTAACACATCCTTACTCTCGGTTCTTTTTTACAGCCAGCGTTGCAGTCATCTGTGGTTGCTACCTCCAAAGAACGTACGCGCCGAGATCTTATTCAAGATCAGACAATGGATGAGAGAGGAAAGCAGAGGTACTGCTTTTGTCTTGGTCTCTTTCTGAAAGCTGTTTTTATTGCATGTTTTTCACCACATATTTGCTTGAATGACAAATTAAACCTATAACCTATGTAATTGTTTTATTTGCTCTTTCAGAAACCGGCGCATGTTTGGCCTATTGATGGGAACATTGCAAAAATTTAAGCAGGAGTCTACTGTGTCCACCGAACGGGTGGGTATATTAAAAAAATGCTTTGTCCTATTTTTGTTTCTTTTGTGAGGCATTGTCTTTGATTATATAGTGTTTGTCTACTGTAAAAAATATTCTCATCTTGTCCTCAAAGCTGAATTATTCCCAACCCGTTATTTGTATTCAGTTCAAGTTGAGAGAGAATCAGTGAATTGTGAACAAGTAGTCAAACAACATCTGAACCAGAGTGCTGCTTTAATTTTAAAACTTTGTGTTTTTGTTTTATTTCTCCCTCTAGTTTAAAAGACGGCAAGAAATTGAGCAGAAATTGGAAGTGCAGGCAGAGCAGGAGCGTAAAAAAGTTGAGAGTGAAAGGAGAGAGCTCTTTGAAGAAAGACGTGCCAAACAAACAGAGCTGCGGCTTCTGGAGCACAAAGTGGAGCTCGCACAGTTGGTATGTCTCTCAGTCGCAGGGAGACTGCAGTTCTTCTATTGTATACCTGCGGTAGTTTTATTTGGATACTGTTTTGGTCTGATTTTCCATGCATTATTGGTGTTGTTTCAGCAAGAAGAGTGGAATGCACATAATTCAAAGCTTATCAAGTTCATTCGCACAAAGACTAAGCCCCCGATCTTTTACCTGCCTGGGCGAATGTGCTCCGCTACTCAAAAGCTCCTGGAGGAGTCTCAGAAAAAATTAAATGGTAAGGGTTTTTTTGTTTTGTTGTTTTAACTGTGTTATATATATATATATATATATATATATATATTATTGATTGGCTTTTGCTGTCTTCCTCGTGTAGTTTTAGCAGGGCTGTAGTACTTGAGTCCGGACTCCAGACGTTTTTCTACTCAGAAGTTGGTGTTTGCACTCGGACTTGGTCATTGAAATCACCACATGTTCTTGTTGTTTTCGGCCGAGTCCAGCAATAAGCTTTTTTTTTTCTCCTTCAAAACACAACGATACTCACATGTCGCACCTAAAACATGGGGGAAATGCTAGGTGCAATTCTTTCTATATCTTTGCAAAGCAACTAGTACTATACTAGCCTCCGCTCTATGCTTGCGCTCCCGTGGCGTCTGCCGTTGCTAAGCTATAATAACACGCGCTCTCCATGAAGATGCAGACAGTTTCGGCAAAGGATAAATGGATTTCCTACACTAAAGATCCTTTGCAGTAGCTCTGCTACTAAATTTATTTTTTAAAAAGGCTATCCTTGTACAGCTATGATCAACTGTTTCTCAGTCTCTGCTGAGCTTTCAGTGTTATGGGAAAGCATGAAGCTGATTGGTTGCTCCTTGTCACATGACCCCTTTCAAAACCGCACATACACTTGCTGTTTTGAAAAGTTCTGAATATGTAAAATTCAAATACAACAAAACCATTTCAAATGCTAGGGGGAGATATAAACAGTTTCATAGGAAAACATTGAAGACTGCACAAGTTGTACAACACAAGCTTGTACAGCTTTTTCTTTATTTGAGGGCAATATGTACTCAATATAAAGCTTCACTTCATTTTTAAATGGTATAAAACATGTTTTTTTTTCCCCCTGAGAATTTACATATATGGATGTGAAAAAAAATAAAAAAATTAAAGTGTGGGCCATCCAGGATCTAGTTTGAAGACCCCTGTTTTTTCTCTCTCATCACATACATTATCAATAGTTAAGTATGTGGTCTTCAAGAGGATCCCCTTTTTTTTTTTCTTTTTTCTTTTTTTTTTTGGACCTTTATGTTGGACCTTGTCTTTACATTGTGTTGTCCAAACATGCATTTATAGTGCAAATCCGTCGTTGCATTCCTGCATTTACCGTTTTTGTTGACATGCTATATTTCATCTTTGATGACTTCAAACCACATTTTTGCTAATTCTTGTACAGTTATGTATGCAACTATGATTTTACTAAAAGATTTAGCTGTATCTACAATCTAATTCTTTTTGTTTTAAACCACTGATTTTTAAAATCACATTCATGTGTGTTTTTCTTTTTTCCCCTACAATTTCCAAGGTGTGTTTGATGAGAGACGTGAAGCCTTTGCAGAGCAACTCAACAAAATGGAGGCTCGGCCAAGGCGCCAGTCCCAGAGGACAGGTGACAGAGAAATGGAGGATAGCCGTCGGGCTGAAGAGATGAAGAATGAAGATCAAGAGGAGGGTAAGGCTGGAGTAGGGCGGACAGGTAACAGGCATGATGTGGAGATGGAGGACGAGGAGGAAGATGTAGTCTTGTTGGGAGGAGAGGAGAGCACAGAGATTAGGGAGAGGGAGGGGGATCAGGAGCCGAGTGAAGAGAAGGATAAACATGAGGAGAGTGAGCAGAAGGCAGAGGAGGAAGATGAGGACGAGGATGAGGAGGATTTAGGAACCATTGTGGTTAAGGAAGCAGGGGAAGAGCAGATGGAGGTTACAGACGTTGTGAGGGAAGATGAGGCACAGGGTAAGTTGCAGGTTGAGAGTCCAGAAGCCACAGTTGAAGAGGTAGGTAATGTACAAAAGGAGGAAGAGCAGGAGACAGAGAAGGAGACTCAGCAGGTCGTTGTAACAGACTCTCAGCAAACTCCCGAAAACCACATGGAAATACAGCCTGAGGAGTGTAAAGAGCCTCAACTGGATGAGCCTCAACCGACTCCTAGTGTGACGGAACATGACACCAAACAAGATGACACAGTGCTTGAGACCCAACAGCCACAGCTTGAACCTGACCCAGAAATCCCTCAAGAGCAAATAAAAGAGCCTTCAGTCCAACCACAAGAAGCCAAAGCAGACACAAAGGAAGCTAGCGAGGAAACCGATGAGGCTCGCGGACGGGCCAAAGTCCGCGCCAAGAAGAGCAAAAGCCGAAGTAGCAGCAGTTCTTCTTCCAGTTCCTCTTCAAGCTCCTCCTCCAGTGGATCTAGCTCCTCTTCCAGTGGCTCCAGTAGCAGTTCCTCTGGCTCGTCGTCGTCGTCTTCAAGTTCACGCTCTCGTAGTCGCGGCAGGGATAGAGACGGCCGAGACCACAAACGCCGCCGAAGACCATCGGACCGAGAGCGCAGAAAGAGCGGCAGTGAGAGGGGACACAAGTCCTCAAAAGGCAGCGGAAGGGAAAGCAAGGGCTCCAAAGACAAGAACTCCAAACCTGACAGGAAGAGGACGAGTTCAGAAGGAAGCAGGGCAGGGAGGAGGTCCTCCAGAAGCGAGAGGGATCGGAAGTCTGATCGGAAGGATCGACGTTGAGAAGATGCCATTCTTGCATAGTTTCTTCAAGGCCATTGTGTGGTTACCCTAGTTTTTTGAGGTGCAGTTGCCTTGGTATTTTTCTTGAGTGGGTTTTACTTTTGAATTCTCCATCTCCCAAATTTTTTTTTCGTCTGGCAACTGGTTATTTCAATGTCTCTTGGAATTTAAGATTTATAAACTGATTTTTAGAACCATCGCTCTAAACGACCTACAGACCTTCCGTATTATCTGACGAAATGTGCTTCTCGTGCTGATCCTTCATTTGTTACGGTGTTGCCAGTTCTTGTCATACAGTAGCTTAGCCACTGATGTTTTCAGTTATGCGATGCCATACTAATGTGATTTTTAACGTTTTGGTTAATATGCAAGTAAAAGCATTCAGTATCTTACAGTGATGCAGTTCTTTTCTTGGTGAAGCGAAATTGTCTGCTTTTGTATAAATCACCCCTTAACATAGAAAGAAAAAAAGACATTAAAGACAACTTCTCTTTATGTATCTGCTCTTGGTTTTTCTCATGCGTATTTGAAATGTTTGTCATCTTATCTCTTGAAATTGTGAATGCAGACAACACTTTGTTTTCAGTTTGACAACTGAAACATTTATGCTGGTTTTCAATTGTTTCCTTGAAAATGAGAATTTCTGCAAATTTAGCTTCTTAAAATTGACACATTAAATCATGTGTTCACAAGTAATCACAAGTGTTGCAATTTAAGTGAAACAAAATCTAAAGAATGTTCTCGGCCTAAAATATTGCAAACATCCTTTGTTTTTTGCAACTGAGCAAATATAGACTTTTATGATACTCTTTAACACCGGTTACTGGCTTTATTTTGGTAGTTTCATCTAATAAAACAAGTTAATACAAGATCAATGCAGAAATTACACAATCAATACAAAGCAATGGTTTCTTTTATGAAATAAAAACCTGCTGTAATTGCTTGGGGAGGTTATTTATTGGTCTTAAAATAAATTGGTTCTATTTTAAAGCCAATTATTACCTTTTTAAAAGTAATTGCTTGTCACAAACTTGTAAAATCCAACCTTAATCAAGAGTCTGTGTGTGTATGTATACAGTATTTATTAATTTTAGTAATATGTTCTGTTTCCCACCTCATGGTGGCAGTAGTGCTTTGCAAAACGCCACGAGAACATGCTGTCTTTCTCCAGGTCTTCTGCAGTGTTTTTGTCAGCTGAACGGGAATCCAGTTGTTTCCACACAGTTACACTCAACATCAGTGCAACTGTGCATAAAATTTCTTCTCATCGCAAACTTGGCCATGCTGAAATTAATATATAACTATGTTTGTAAATGGATACACACTCTAGCCTTCCATTTGCAAGAATGGGCCAAAGGGCAAATAGATAGTTTACTCTAAAATAAATTACAACTTTTTATTCCTCATAATCAGAACTATTTTCAACACAACAGTCACAGAAGAGAGAACTAATGCTATATATTACGTAGATTGTTGAAATGTCGTCATGCTACAGATGACATAAAATCACAGCTGACACGGTTTACTTCATTATTGCACGCTCATGATGTTATTGTTAGGGATAAATGGATGTTACATAAACACATAGGCCCATATGTACGTTCACAAAAGGAGCAGTTCATGTAGAAGTTGCATGCTTTTTGATGAGTGGTCATTACAATTTTTTGGATCTCTGTTCCTCTTCCTAACCCTGCGTGCCCCCTATGGTCCTTCCCGCTCAGTAGAAAGTGAGCAGTCAGCTGTTCTGAGCCTCATTAGTGGTGTCTGTCTCTGATGAGCGGGATGATGAAGCCTTTCTATTGATCCGTCTCCAGAGGAAAAAGTGCTGGGTAAACAGGACAGAGTTACAGCTCAGAGGGGACCGAACTCACAGAGGTGATGCAGGGGGGAGAGGAAAAACTTTATCATGTCTACATTTCATTTGAACACATGTTTGTGTGGTACAGTCATTACTTCGTATGAAAGGTCATGACACCGGTAACAAATCCGACAATTCAGATGTCGGAATCTGAAGATTGTTTGGAGTTTGAATGTAAATTTGATGATAAATGTTTTATAATCTGAGGCTGAATTTTTCACACAGTTCCCACGCTCATGGAAAACTGGAAAATATCAGGGAATTCGATTTTTAGGATTGGAGGGGTCATGGAAGCCTTCAGCCCTAAAATCCCTAATCAGCTGGATTTTTGTTTCTCTTTAAAATGACCTGCTTCAGTATTATTATCCAATTATTATGAGTAGTGATAAATGTTCTTAAAGTTAATTGGGGTGTTTTAAAAATTTATTTTTTTGCATTTTGCACAAAGTAGCCACAAATATGAGTGTATAAAATGGCATTACAACGGTTAAAAAGGTACATTATAAATACAAACTATTGATACAATGATATAATTGACTTTTATATTGGAATTTATCATTGCACTAAAGCCAGAAATATTTATTCAGATATGATCAGGAACATATTTCTATCCATTGATAATGTTAGATATAGTGTTTCAATCCTAAATAAAATATGTATAAATTATGTTTTCAAAATAAATAAATAGAAAAAGGAAATAGTCGATTTTTGTAAGACTTCATCATTGCACTAATCAAAACTATGTGTTATAATATCTGGAAGCTCCTAAAAATAAACCATTTACAATAACTACAGTTTAAAAGCAGATCTGCGGTGAAAACTGCTGTACAAACCAAGCAAACAGCTGTTTATAGCCACTGTAAAACAAAAAAGTGCTTTTTTAAAAGTCCTGTTGAAATTTAGAAACCAGAACATTAATGCAATTCAGTACATGTAAAACATTTCTTTCACTCATATTTTGTCTTGCACTCAGTATGAGTCCCCAGAGCCCAGTGTGAAGTTTTAAAGTAGTATGAAGAGGAGGAAATTTATACATACATATTCGAGAAGAATGAAATGGCTTTCTGAAGAACACTATACAGAAGAAATATTTCTGCAAGAAAAAGATTCTTTACAGAACTATTGAAGAGCCTTTATTTTCAAGAAATGCTTAATAATAACACCTGATCCTAATAAGAGTAGCAATAAGAATATGATAATAGATGAATAAAAGTCTTTATCCAGTCACTTTAAATAATATAATGGTAAGATCCCTCTTTAATTAGAGATTGTGAACTGCTTTGCAGGTAAGGCTGAATAATAGTAGAATACTAGGCTACTCTTAGTACATGAATAAATGATTTTGTTCCACACTTCATCTGTGTCAGTGTTTTTTCTCAGTGGTCATGTGAGAACAGTTTGATTTTCAGATCAATAGCAAGATTCCTTCCCCCAAGCATCAAAGGCAGAGTGATTGAGCACAGCTCAATGAAACCAGGGTCTTTTAATAAGCGGGTGTGGGAGTCCCTTCTAAATGGCTTAACTGGCTTGTTCACTGACACTAGTGTGTGTCACTTAGGCTAGTTTCACAGTTTGTTCTTTCAAAAGCGGAGTTGTGCGGCTCGCAGGGGATCGGAACAAACTGCAGTCTCAAGAGTGCGTCTGTCCGTGACTCTTGTTGTAATGGAGAAATTAAACCGACTGGATTGGTGTTAAGTTTGCTTTGGTGAGCTCAGTCAACTGGTGAGTTTCAACTAGACATCTGCTACAGCATTGATCATTCACTCGTCATGTCAACATCCATTATGCAACTTGTATTTACTCACAGAAATAAAAGCATTTGTGCATTAAGTCTTTATTAATGTACGTTTGTTCATTATTCAGAGCTGGTGCTAATATTGTAAATTATTAGATTAATAATGATACATTGCACATAAGATCTAATGGACAAAGTTCCAGTATAAATAATGCATGATACCAAGAAGTTTTCAGTACTGCGCTCGAATTTATGTTAGAGGAGTCCAGTTGAGCAGAAAGTGACCAGGATGTTTAAAAGGTTAAGGGCTTGAGCTTTAGATCCAGTAGACAGATGTCCTTTTGTCCAGAATGCATTTTCTGAAAGTGTACTTATAGCTATAAAAATATGTGAAAAATATTTTAAAAAGTCGTCAGGGTGTTAGATTTAAGATCAAATGGGCAAATATCCTTGTGGTTTCAAACCCTACCAATGGTAGAAGGCTTCTGTTCTAGCATGCTTTACAGGAGCCTGTTTTTACTATGGCCTAGTGGTTAAGGTGTTGGACTTAAAATCGAATGCACAAACGTCCTCGTGGGTTCAAACCCCGCTTTCAGTTTGGTATCTAAGACTTTAAAATTGAAGCATATGATTTGAGGTTTGAGGGTCTGTTACAGTGGAATCAATGTGTCCTGACCAGGATGGCCGAGTGGTTAAGGCGTTGGACTTAAGATCCAATGGACAAATGTCCTCGTGGGTTCAAACCCCACTCCTGGTAATTCAGTTTGATGTTTCTGTGCAATTACAGTGTAGGAGGGGTGTATGCAAATTTCACTGAGTTCACTGTAGTTGTTGTGTTCCAACCGGTGTGACCAAGTGAATAAGTTTGAAATTATCATCCAGTGGGCAAATGTCAAATATCTTTGAACTCCACTCCTAGTATCAAGTATGAGGCTTTCAGTTTGGTGTTTAAGCTCAAAGTAACAGCATATGATGGGTAGAAGTCAATCTAAAGGTCTGTTAAATGTTGCGTCTTGACCAGGATGGCTGGGTGGCTAAGGCCTTGAACTTAAGATCCAGTGAGCAAATGTCTTGTTAGGTTTGAACGTCGTGGCCTAATGGATAGGGAGTTGGACTTATAACCCAAAGATTGTGGGTTTGAGTCCCAGGTCCGGCAGGGATTGTGGGTGGGGTAAGTGACTAATCAGCACTCTCTCCACCTTCAATACCATGACTGAGGTGAGACCCTTGAGCAAGGCACTGTTCCCCAGCTGCTCACCTGTAAGTCGCTTTGGATAAAATGAATAAATTTAAATAAATGAACCCCAATCCTAGTATCAAGTTGAAGTCTTCCTGTTTGGTAATTGAGCATTTACAAATACAGTACATGAGGGATGTATGCAAATTAACATTGTGTGGTTAGGGTTTTGGAATTAAGATCCAATAAACAAATATCCTTGTGGATTCAAGCCCCACTCTTGGTGACAAATGTCTGTTTTAACTTGAGCTAGGACAGGAAATCTGCTTTATCTTATAATGATGACATAAAACCTCGAAGCCATATTAGAAAAGTAAGTTGTACAACTTGGAAAAAAAACACCAGGATGGCTCAATCCACACTCCTGGAAACAAATATCTAGAATGTTATGGGATTATAAATTGAAACCAGTTGGGTCTAGTTGGTGCCACACACACTTTATCAAGTGGCTTTCTTCACTCCTATTGGTAGTTTTATATATAAAGATATTACAGAAATTATAAGAGTGAAATGCTAATATGGTATTCCAAATTCAGTCAGTGAGACCAGAACACATGGCATTTAGTGCAAGTGACGCGTTTTTGTTTAGATTTATGTGAGATACACTGTTGATCTGAGTATTTGCAGTCATTTGAGTGTTGAGTGTGGCGCTGCGGCAGTCATGTTCCAGTGGGAGATGGCATTCAATCTTTCATTTTGATGTAGTGTGGAAAGCCCTAAGGCACAGACCAGAAATCTACACCATGTTTGCACCACCGCAGAGCTTTGCGGTTTCTGATCTCAAATGTTCTGAAAGATCCGGTGTGTTTTCCTCAAAGACTACCCTAAATCGTTAAATAAAGTGCAATGCTGAGTCTTCCTCCTAATTGCTTTTCTGTGGGGCCCCCTTTATATTTCTTTTAGACTTCGTTTTTGGCTTAGTTGGGTTCCTGCACTACCATCCATTCGAGATCCTTGAACCAGTTTGGAATGCAGCACACAGATTTAGACGTCATGTGAAGCGCCATGGCAACAGCAAGTCTAACAAATCTGCAGTGTAAGTTACACTTAGCCGAGCAAATGCACAGATTTGTGAAAATACCGAAATGCTCATGTCACTACTCATCTTTTCCTGCGTTTTGTTTAAGTGACCTTACTTTGAAAGCCATCAGGAAAGTATCTGAAACTTACAAAGATCTCTAGTTTTACCTTGAAATCTTGTGTCCGTTTTTCCAAAAATGCATTTGAAATGGCATCAAGCGAGGCATGAAATGACATACAGCTTAAACTTTTAATGCTGACTGTTAAACTAGAAGATTTGCAGTTCTTAGACATTCAGCAAATCACAGTATGTACTAATAATACACAAGCGATTCCATGTATTTATATACATATATCCTCAAGAGTCACGCACACCCACATGATGTCCACAGATGCTAACCACAAAAAATAAGAGAATAATATCAGCAAATGCACAACCAGCACACTAAGACCCAAATATCTCAGTCTTTTTTGTCTGAAGTGGGTCTGAAACTAGCTCTCTCCCACATGGGCCTGCAGAGCAAAGGACAAACTCATGCTTATATTGTTCTTCTGACAAATCCTACTACAAAGCTCTGGCCTCCTCTCTGTGCTGGCCTAAGGCTTAGACTCTGGATTTAACTCCAAAGCCACTGGCTCAAGTAGCCACAGTCGGTTGCCGGGTCTCCAGAACCCTGTGCGCTGACACGTATCCCGTAGGAGGCTACTGAAAGGCCAGTTCTTTCACCCCGATCTTACACCTACTACCCTCCGCAGTCCCTCGAGCCGTAAAACAGACAAGTCCATCATTTGTTTTGAAGTACAGTAATCTCTGTGAAGGGCCAGAGCAATTGTGTTGCAGTTGTTCAATCTTGGAGGAGACTCCAAGTGGACTGCTCATCTTTTTGGGTGGAGGGAAGCACTCAGGATGCTCTGCTCTTCCAGTAAAGCACTCTGACAGAGATGAACTGAAAATAGACAGGCTCTTTTATTTACCTGGGCAGTCAGATTTTGGTGCTTTCCCCTTGCAATGTCATTAATTACTCCTCACCCTCTTGTCATTCCAGTCCAATAAGACCTTTACTCATCTTCCAAAAAAAAAAACAAATTAAGATATATTTAATGAAATTCAAAAGCTTTGATCCTTCATAGACATTCAACGCAACTACCACATTCATGTCCCAGAAAGGTATAGTAAGGACATTGTTAAAATAGACTGGAAAAAGCTGTTACGAGAATACTTTTTGTGTGCAAAGAAAACAAAAATAATGACTTTATTCAACAATTTCTTCTCTTCCCTGTCAGTCTTCGATGCATATTCATGACAGTACCATGCATGTGAGTTTGAGTTGACATGACGGTGAGTAATTAGTGACAGAATTTTTATTTTTGGGTGAAGATCCCTTTAAAATATTCCTTTATTTATGGATTACATTGGTAACTTTTGAGTTCAACTTGGAGTGAGAGTTCCAACAATGTTTTGGGCGGGTGGGGGGTGGGGGGGGGGGTTATCTGGGGCTGTTTATTGTTTAAATAGAATATGTGTAGATGTATATATATATATATATATATATGTCTTACATCTGGACATGCCTAGGAGTTAATGTCATGGTACTGTGTTTTTACCACACACAACAAGAACAGCAATGCACGGCGAGAGAATTGCAAGGTTTACTTTTCGTTACTTTTGTAAACCATATTTAAAATAGGGCTGCAACTAATGACTATTTCAATAGTCGACTAGTCATCAACTACCTTAACAACTAGTCGACTAGTCATTATGAACTGCAAAAACAAATAAAAATAAGTATGGCTTTGTATCTTTTGTATATTTAATATATTTTGTTTTTAGCATTTTCCTTCCATTAACAAGATGAAACACAAA
>JAUCMS010002612.1:0-27532 GCA_032357445.1 Enteromius radiatus
TATATATATAAAATTATCATTATTTTTACATAATATATTTTTCTTAAATAAATACATATTTGTGTGTATTTAAATATACATTTTGAATGTGAATATTCACGATTAAGCGTTGCCCAGCACTAATATATACTGTATACATTCTTATTTAATTTACAGTAAATTCTAATAATGATTTTAAGCAACTTGATAAAATCTAGATTTAATTTAGTGCTGTAAATCACAATTAATCACATCCAAAATTATTATTATTACTACTACTACTACTATATATATATATACACACACACACAGAGTATAAATGTTGAAAATATTTACATGTATTTGCTGTCTATATTTATATTTATCATATATTATATATTACATATAAAAATCAAGAACATATAAACATGCATAAATTAGGCAATCATTAATCATCCATTAACATTTAATTTAATATCATTTATCTTTAATATAGGATATTAATTACTATACAGAAAAAAATAATGTATAGTTAATAAATTAACCTGTGCAGACTTTGTACCAACAACCTGTATTTGCTTGGGCACATCTTTAACCGCTAGGCTAAACCACCACTATATTAAACACTGATCCAATTCATAAATATATACTGTATACATTCTTATTTAATTTACAGTAAATTCTAATAATGATTTTAAGCAATTTGATAAAATCTAGATTTAATTTAGTGCTGCCAAATGATTAAATCACAATTAATCACATCCAAAATTATTATTATTACTACTACCACCACCACCACGTATTTGCTGTCTATATTTATATTTATCATATATTATATATTACATATAAAAATCAAGAACATATAAACATGCATAAATTAGGCAATCATTAATCATCCGACAGCACTAATTTACTTACATATTAATAAAATGTATGCATGATTGAATTAACCTTTAATTTAATATCATTTATCTTTAATATAGGATATTAATTACTATACAGAAAAAAATTTTGTATAGTTAATAAATTAACCTGTGCAGACTTTGTACCAACAACCTGTATTTGCTTGGGCACATCTTTAACCGCTAGGCTAAACCACCACTATATTAAACACTGATCCAATTCATAAATGTGATTGACAGCGTAACGACATGACCCTTTCAAGTCTTCAAGCACACGGCCTTTTCATTCGGTGGTAAACTATCTAGGCTAATTAATCAAGAGGTCCTTAAACCACAGCTGAAAACAGCAGTGCATTACTAAGACATCTTGTTTGGCAGCTAGTGACAGACACTCAATCTCACTGAATGCTGTTGTCACCATTCCTGAGGAGTTTCGCTTCCTCAGCCGTTTAGCCCTTCTGACCCGCGAGTAACCCAAGACGAGGCATGTAAGACTCAAGGAGCTAACAAGAACATCTTCACTTTCACAGCCCTTCCGGATAGTAGTCGGTGTTTATTTCAGTGCATGTATCGCTGTGGTTTGTTTCTAGCGTAAAGCAATTAACACCTGACATAAGTGCTGAATCATGCCTGAGAAATGGCTATACCAACCCTTGAATTTGCATTCAAGGAACATTGCACAATAACAATAACCGCAGAAACCTGCCAGAACATGTTACCAAAATGTACTTACAAAAGATATACAAGCTGCCAGAAGAAGAATCCGCACAAGTAAATCTTCAAACTGCTCAATGACAAGTTCCCATATAGATTTGCCTGTCAAACATCAACATTAAAATGATCAGAATCACATGAGGAGTACAATGATAATATGTTATAGTTTCAAATGTAACATTACCTTCCTCAGCAGGCAACTCTGTGTGGTTTATTGAAGGATATGAAAAAGACAAATTATAGTGTTACAAAAGTACACTGTGAATACATTCCCAAGCAGTAATTGTTTTGACATTGGCTGAAACACAATTATACTTTACATTACGACCTGTAACCTTATAAGAAACTATTAAAGATTAAATCAGTTTTAGCTTTAAAAAAAAAAAAATGCATAATGTTACTCTCAAGATGCCATATAATACTTTATTCAGATATTTTAAGCAGTAACTACCAAGTCCAGGCAGCATACACTCTCAGAGAAAAACTTCAAAATGTGAATGAATATTTGGTTTTAATCCAAATGAGCGAATATTTGGCCCCTCTTTCAGTACATGCTGCGAAACATTTATAAGCCGTGTCTGAGCCGGGTGCTGACAGGATTTTATTTTTTTTTTTTATCTTGTCTTCATGAAAACATGACACTGTATAACTGATGAAAGAGGAAGACTGGAGACCAGCCATAGCTATGCTTGCTTGGATTGTCCAACAACATAATAAAGCGGAAGGGATTTAAATATCTCTTTCAGCTTATTTTTGGCCTGTGTGTGCCTGTCTTCCACCTTGTCAAAGTCTAATGAAAATGTTTGTGGCAAGCCATTTTAACATTTCTCCCTTAAAACTTTAGCAGTATTCATTTTTACGGTTTTTGCATTTATAAATCAAACTGTGAGTAGCATCATAAGCTTATGAAGGCTTAACCTTCCTCTGGTCAAGGGGACTTGGAGAAAAAAAAAAAAAGGCAGTAATTTGAACAAAAATGCCCCTGCACAAAAAATGGAAATAAATTAAACATGTCAATTGCGGCATTAAATTAAGATCTGTTATGTTGCACCATTTTTTGTTTTAAGCGTTTTTACAGTGTTGTGTATTATAACCAATCACAATTATTTTCACTAGAAATAATCATTATAGTGGTTATTAGTAAAAGTCACTAATATCTATTCAGTTAGTCACTTTTACATATTCTTTGGCAGTAAAGACAAGTGACTATTTTTTAAATAATCCATTCATTTCTTTTGCAATCTGTGACTCAGACAAGTTTGTAGTCCAGGGGACAGTTACATAAACTTGGCCTCCATGGTAAGACTTGGCAAGTGTCTTAAGAACTAGTTTGACCAACTAGCAGTTTAACCAAAGGGTTAATCGGTCTTAAATTCTGTATTCAACATAGTCAAATCTATGGTTTTATGTACCCAAATTTCAACCAGTCTTAAAGTGGAAAAAAAAAATAATAATATGACTAACTTTTAAAATTAGTGTAAACCTTTTATGCAACCGGTCCCAGATGTTGCTGGAACCTGTTCTAATTTTACTAGTAGCTGTTCATTAATGTTGTCTAATAAAACCCAGTTGTTATTGGTGTCATTTGTATAGTTTACCTCAGTAGCTGCAAATTGCTACTTTACTTGTCAATGACTAGTCGGAATGACTACTATTACATATCTTCACCAATAAACTTAAACATTGAAAGTAACAACTGGATTTCAAAACTAGTGTCTATTAATTTAGGAAAACTGAAAAATAAATAGTAGAAAAGTGAGAAATTTACTAGTCACTACTGCATTGTTTACTAGTAATTTGCATAAGCGCTAGAAGCATAAAAACAACACGAATTACAAAAAGGAATGTTACAGTGGCTTGCCATAAAAACGTGTTTGATGACGTCAGCTGTTTCGAACGCTCCAGCCGGCTGATTGCAACAAATGTAACAATTTCATATCAACTTCAACTCGTCTGTCGAGCGGCGCTGGTCGTGAAGAACATGAAGAACACAAAATATCAGACGTACCGTTGGGACCCCATTTCTCTCTCTGCCGTTTCACCTGGTCTAAAGTCAGTCCCGTGCTCTCGTTGACGCTGAAATAACTATAAACTTCTTCCACACTCTTGGTGTGAGCGTTCTCCATGGTTAGATGGGAAGGGTATCCCTTTCAAGAGATCTACCTTGGTCAAAAAAAAAAGAAAAAAAAAAAAAAAGATACGAATATGCCTATAAGTGACACATGCATTGACATCCAATGAAGAACATATGTAGAAAGTTGAGATGGGCAAATGCACCTTCCAGGAATCTTATCCAAACACAGGAGTTCTTCTATCCTCTTCTTGTTCCCCAAACAACTGGGAGGTTAGTGGAAGCCAAATAAAAAGATCCTTGCTTAGTACATCACATTCACCCCCCGTCCAAGCCTCTGCCTGCCTGGAAATGTGACGGTCGACCCCTTTCGCCGTCCTTCTCTCCCGTTCAGTGGTGATGGAAGCGGCGTTCACTCTTGTTTTATCGCAGGAGACTCACTACTGTCTCACTGCCGCATGTGGACGACGCTGATTGGGCAGCGCGTGTCCAGGGAGCCCATCGACATCCAATCAATAGTCTTTGGCTCGAGCAGCATTGACGAAGATTGAACAGCCGCTTGCTTATTGGTATAACAGACTGTCACTCAATGCAGCTGCTACAACTTTTGCTCCGCCTCTTCAACGCAGGTATGCTTCAACCCACAGGTAAACGGTGTTCTTGGACAGCTGTCTACAAGTGTATTGTGTGTGTTTGTATACAAGACATTTTAACATACGTACAAGCTTTTATTGAACGTTTGAAAATATAGCCGATACACACACACACACATATATATTTAAATGTATTTTTGCATTTACACGTATTTTTTTATTTTTGTCATTAGGAAACATGACAGTGTTACTCAAATTTTTTTTAAACCTTAAAATTAATAATGAATGTTTTTCACGTGTATTCAAGGTTAAACTAAAGTATTTTTTAAAATAATAAATAGAAAATCAGAGTGAATGCAAATATTACATTATAAGTACTTTCAAATTTATTTTAAACAAATTATTAAAATATGTATTTTTTATTACCTAATACACTTTTAAGTAAAGCTAATATAAACCTTAGCCATTGTAATTGTTAATAAAAAAAATCTTGTGATTATGATGAGGCCATTTTAAATGAGGCTGACTCAGTATTAAATCATTTAAGCGTCCAGATGTCCATTAAACTGCACACGCACTGCTACACAACAGTACGCCAGGTTGCAGTGCTTACACCTACTCAGGGTGACCTATGCATATTATTATATTATTAATTTATGAATAAATTAATTAATTACCACCTTGGTGCTCCAATTTTATATAAAGGGTCCATTTATATGTGCTTATGGGTATTCTGTTGTGATATTGAATCTCATCCAAACATTCTGGATGAATGGATGCACAAGGCAGAAAAACATTAATAAAACATTCAACTGGATATTTCAAAAAGTATCACCAGAATGGCACCTGTAGCTGCAGGATCAATATACATGATCTGAACAGCTGAATAAACCACATTAGAATGTTAAAAAAATAAATAATATTAACTGCATAATTTAATTTACAATGTTTGTGACTTTGATACATTTTATTTAACTTTTCAAAAACGTACAGAGGTGAAGTAGCCTTGCAGACTTCTCACTTGTCCATACAGTGCAAAAAGAAAGAAAGAAAAAAAGAGAAAATAAGCTACTCGTACATGATGATTGGTCAGTCTGTTTACTACTGTAGTACTACCCTGACAGAGCAACAAAAGAAGATCCAACTGAATTCCTAAATTGGACAGCTCTTCTGCCCAAGGTCATGGCTGTTGTTTCCCAAAATAACCTGGAGCGTAGACGCATCCAAAGTGTAGCACTTTGTAGGGCATTATCTTTGGACATACAGACTGGAGCTCTGTTCTTAAAGACGTGTCAAACCCGAGACTAGTGACTTAGTGTGTCAGAGAGTTTTGAACCCTCTTACCCAGACGGCTCTTAGGATAGGAGTTCTTTCACTTCAGAATGCATTTATACAAACAGTTCACCCACAAATGAAAATGAGCTTGAAATCTACTCACCCTCAGGCCATCAAAGATGTTGATGAGTTTGCTCACCAATAGATCTGCAGTGAATGCGTGCAAATAAAATGAGAGTCCAAAAAGCTGATAAAAACATCACAGTAATCCACACGACTCAAGTCCATTTATTAACGTGTTGTGGTAAGATAGTCAACATTAAGACGTCTTTAACTTCAAACCATTGTTTCTGCCTAAAATACTAGTCCTTTATGATAGTATTGCTTTCTCCAGTGAAAAAGTCATCTTGTCTGAATAAAGGATAGTGGAATTTTTCACTGTATGTGGATCATTGTGATCTTTTTATCAGCCAACAGTATTCTCATTCTGACGGCACCCATTCACTGCAGAGGATCCATTGGGGAGCAAGAGGCATTTTTGGGTGAACTATTGCTTAATATACAAATGAATCTACATACAATTCTACGTATTCAATAATATATACAGTTATTTATATAACTCATATTATAATGACCAGAAAAACAACTTTTATTATGGAAATGGCATTACAGAACCAGCATATCCTTGCCAACATCCTGGATGACGTGCCCAATAGGTGCCTGGCTCTGAGCCTTGAGGTAGCACTGCTTCTTGCACTCCAACAGCGTCTCCAGGTCCTTCCACATCTTCATCTGTCTCATATTGGGCTCCTGATTCTCTCGCACCTGCTTCACCTGCTGACGTAGAACCTGCAAGCCCAGAGAGACACAATGTTCATCGCCTAGTGCTACATGTTCCAATGCTAACTGGAGATTAAAAACAATCATTTACATATGTTCAAAGCATGGCTGGTGCAAAAAAAAAACTGCCCCATGATACCTGATCTGAATTTCAAATTCTTGCTGAGCCATTAAATATATTGTACCCATATGCCAACAGTAAATTTTGGCGTAATTCATGGATTCATAAAGCTTGTAAAGTAGCAGCAGTAAACAGTTAAAGGGCAGGACGGGCAGTTATGGGAGAGTTTGGCATGCTGTCATCTCTCCTTCCACTGTGCTGAGAAGGTGGTCTACTGGTTGTACATCAGGGCAATGATTACATAAGCTTTGTTCTAACACTGGCACAATGTGGCGTGACACTGATCGCATGCTCCACACGGTTTGGCAGAAATAACGCAGAGGCCAGGCCCCCCCGCTCTTAACTAACACCAAGTTGACCCCGACAGATGAGATGAAGACAAGTAAACGACCTGATGGAACTAAGTCATGAGTCAGAGAGGTTTGACAGATGGTCAAGTCTCCTCACCTTGCCCAAGGACTCTTGCTCTGCCGTGTTAGCGATGTACTTCTCTCTGTAATAGAAGGATACACAGTGATTCTTTAGAGTAATACTTGTTTCGTGTTTTTCCAAATCTGTTTACTTTATGTCCAAGCTGCTCTTTTCCATTCCCAAAACCATATTTTTTCCATACAGTAAAGCCAAATAGTCAAGCTCTAAAAAAATGATAAACATAAAAGCAACATAAAAAGTCTATATGCCTTATTTCAAAACCATATTGTTTGTGCATGTGCAAATTATATTTATAGAAGGAAATTAAATCAATCTGTGAATAACTACTTATTATTACTCTGTTCCTCACATAAAAAAAACCCCCGACTGTATGATTTCTAAAGAGCTGGAATATAGTGCATGAGTCACATTGACAACTTTTATATTTTCCTTTGTACTTCTTGGAATGTAGGGGTCCCTGTTCATTGTATGCAAAATAGCAGCATAAACATTCTGAATATCACTTCTGAACATGAACATAGCATAAAAATAATTTCTGTCCTTAGTAATTAATATTTTAGATTAGTTTTTTTCTTTTTCATTTAGTTTTATTTTTAATTTTTAGTTAAAGTTTCAGTAATTTTGCTGTTTTTAATTTAAGTAAAAAGTTTTTTGCATATTTATTTCAGTTCAAATGTGAATACATTTTACTACTTTAATATAAATTAAATGGAAAACCAGAAATTGCATCTCTGCAGCTAAAATAAATAAATTAAGTTGTACTTTATTGCATTGCTTGGACAAGAAACAAATCTAATATGACAATGGTTAAAGAACTTCTGACTTATGATTACTACAGTTCTCCAATTCCTGAGTCACTCCTGCTTAGGATTGAACCTGCAACCTTTGTGTTAACAGCTTAAATCCTTAACCACAAGGCTATCACCCGCCTCCACATTTAGCAGAAATTCTGCTAAACTTTTCGAATGTGTAGGCTGCATGGATCAGGAATGGGTGAATAGATACTTGAAGCATAACTGAAACACAAAAAACAAAAACAAAAAAACAACCATTCTGAGCGGTAGGCAGGCAGGCGTGCTGAGAGCTGCCAGCTCAAAAGAGTCTCTCAGGAATCGTTTGTTTGTCAGTTATGAAGCATGAATTCATGTGTTGTGTACACGTCTGTCTTTTCACTGGAGCTTTTAAGTTCATCTATAGCAAATATATCTTCAGTTACTTACCTGAGAGCGGTCCTCCGCACCTGTAAGTCCATTGACTGATTGATCTTACTCTGATCTGCCGCCCTCTGCATCTGACTCTCAGTAATCTGTGAAAGAGAGGCCGGGGAGGAGAGAGAGTGAGAGACAACCACAAGACTAGAAACCTCTGATGTCTAAAAGGAAGATGGTTTTACCTCTCTCATGCAGATAATGTGATAATATCTGCTTTCCTCTTGTGCCATCTCTTCCCTGAGCATCCTCACTTCCTGTATAACATCAGGACATTAAATCACTGTCTGCTCATGTATATTCAATATTATTTCATAAGATGCTAAAATAGTCAGGTTAAGGCCATGGTTGGCTATCTTTGAATTTATGAGTTGGAATTTGAACATCCACAGGATGTTAAACTTGAATTTGAATTGGATTCACCAAATTAGGTTTCTGAGTTATAAGCCTGATTCATGCTGTTTGAATATCAAAATACAAAACAATATACACTTATTTTTCTAATATGAATTACCTTAGCATTGTGTATAAAATTAAAGTTATTTACTAAATATTTTTAAAAACAGTTATTTTTTTAAATATAATGAAAGTTTACAGATAACTACATTTACATCTATTTATAATGTAATATAACAATATATACTGAAATTTAACATTTAGTATTTTTTTATTTAACGAAACCCCCAATTCAGTATCAGAGCCCCATAATACCTGTTCCAGCTTGGACCTGTTGCTCTCCAATCCTGCAGCACAGGTGTCATACTGAGCCTTCTTTTGCTCATACTCTGGAGCGAGCTCCTGTTTTAACAAGCAAAACAAAAGAGAATGCAATTCTGACAGAGCTGATATGCTGATTGGCTCTTTGTAGTTGATAGCGATTCTCAGTATGAGGGACAGAAACAAATGACTTTGTATCTTCAGTATCGCGCTTGACGCTAAACAGTCACTCACTGCGTGTTCCTGTCTCAGAACTCTCAGGTCCTTTATCAGCGGAGACAGAGCAGACTTCTTCTCTGCTATCACAGAATTTAGCTTCTTTACCTGAAATAAACACAAATCTTCATGACAGGCGATAACCCGGGAGAGAATCAGCCAAACGCATACAAATGAGTGAGTTAAAGAAATGCATCCACAACAATCTTGTTAATATATGGTATTTTAATAATAAAAAAAGCATGTTTGTTAAAAAGGGTCACACTTTATTTTAAGGACCTTTTATTTTTTTACCATTAATTATAACTTTTGCATCAATAAACTCCAAATTTGCTGCTTATTGATAATTAGTAAGGCAAATGTTAAGGTATCAGATGCTAATAGAAGAATGATGCTTCATAAACAACTGAACAATACACATTTTAACCTTAAACATTATGATTCAAAAGTGTGGGGTCAGTAAGATCTTGAAATAATTTCCTTATGCTCACCAAGGTTGTATTAATCAAAAAGTACAGTAGTTTAGTGAAATATGTCTTTACAACTTTAAACTATTTTAAATGTAATTTATTCCAGTGATGCAAAGCTGTTTTTTCCACCAGTCATTACTCCAGTGTCACATAATGCTTCAGAAATCATGTTGATTTGGTGATTAAGAATGTTATAAATGTTGAAAACAGCTGTGAACATAAGTCTATCTCATAGTAAAGATAATGATTACAACTACCTCTAATAAGCTTTTGCCATTTGCTACTGGCTTTCGTTTTATCTCCAATTATCTTGGGTGTCAGTAGGGAGTTGTATCAGACAAACTGTGCACTCGTGGCAAAATAAACTCCTCTAAAAAGTTTGTCCAATCAATAACATTCCCCAATGTTATATGTATATTGACAGTCTCCCAAAACACAGAACAGAATGTTTGGAGAAGGCTAGAACTTCATTCTCCAATCTGCCTGGCCCAGCTCACCATTTCAGACATGTCGTCCAGTGTTCGTCCCTTCATCTCATCCAGCTCGCTCTTGATAGCAGAGACTCTCTCCAGCTCTTCCTGAGTATCACTGTAGCCCGAGATCCCCCGCTGAGCCTCCAGAGATTGCTGAACACCACAACACAAACAAGGCATAAATAGAACAAATGTTTATTCGCTTTGTCAATCTGAGTAGATTACTTACTGAAACGTTTGATTATTTGCATACAGTAAGCAATCAGTGTTACTGAAAAACATTTTAACTGCAAGCTGCATAATTTCGGCCCACAAATCAAATAAGATCAGAACCATATTAGCCAACGTTTGTAGCGACAATCTTATAATGAAATCAAAACCCTATTTACTTCCATAATAAATGACCCTGGTCAATATGCATGATTCATCAGAACATGTCGTTCCAAAATAATATCTTTTCGCTATATTTCATCAAAATGTAATGGACTCTGCCTCTTCAATGACATTTCATGTTTTCTTTTGTGACTAAAATTACATTAACCAAACATATCATAGGCACCCAATAGCAATACGATCACATCTAGATGGATAAAAACAAGTAGAGTCTTACATTATTTGCTAATGCCTATTCTGATTATTGCATTAGAAATTAATGACTGATATTTGATATTCTAAAATATGAAATTGCACCAAATAATTTTATCTATAACATAAATGTTGGATGTTACAGAAGCCTGTTTCTTCTGAATAAAAATATATATAAATTAATTATAGCTTTTTATCTCACAATTCTGAGTTTATATTAGTGCTATTAAATGATTTATCATATCCAAAATAATAAAATAGCATTTGTTTACATAATATATGTATGTGTACTGTGTATATTTATTACAGTATGTACTGTATATATAAATACACACACATACACGTTTACATGTCTATAAATGTATTTTTATATTTTATATTATATATATACATATTTTATATATAAACATATATTTTTTGAATACATACATGTATGCCTTTGTATTTATATATGCATAATAAATATACACAAAATATATTATGTAAACAAAAACTTTGATTTTGAATGTGATTAATCGTTTGACAGCATTAGTTTATATGTAAAAAAAAAATGTCTAAATCATAAGATTTAAACCTAGAATTCTTTATCTCATGGTGAAAACAAGCTTCCCTGGCATGTGTCTGCAGTGACAGTGTAATGGTCAAACACTTTCTGAAGGGTCGTGTCTGTACAGACAGCCAGAATTCAAAGCCATAAATCGCAGTGCAAAGCACTTTATTCTCTATGTACGGAGGGAACTTCACATGTCAAGCTAAAACTAACGGCTATGAGTTTTATAATAAGACAAAAATGTGCTGAGCATTATTTCTGGGGAGATTACATGACTAATCACATTTTGACACTTCAGTATGGCTCAACTAGCTTCATTTAGACATTTTGGACTAGTCAGGGAAAATGAAGAACTTTGCAAATATTATGAGAGTGTAGTGGTATGACCTTTTCACAGTTCGATTTGTTTTGGCTTTGTGGTCAGTTTCAGTTTAGAGTGGTAAATATTTGGTACGTCACTATTGAAGGTGCACAGATTAGTAAATTACCGAAACTGATAACTTTTTTTATCACTATAATCAATTAATGTAATTCTACCTACATCATGTTAATCCTTCTGATCTATTTGGCACAAGACGTTATGACATATTTTATCAGCTGATGCATTTGTAATGCTTTTGATACAGATGCACTTTGCACATGACATGACATGTGGAGCGAGTGCGTTTGACTGATGTCCAGTCTGTTTGAGGGGATCAGGTGCCAAAAGGAGGGGTGGCCCAGGCTCGTGCAACCAACTGCAAAATGGAGGAGGAAAATTCCCCTACTCAAAAAATAACAGCATAGGACGCAGACAGGGAGCAAATGCCGGGATCATAAATAGCCCAAGCTCAGCCTTTCTGCGTCAAATGGGCTATCAGCAAGTCAGAGACAGGGAGGGTTCAGAGGTGTGAAGTCATTTCCAGGAAGGTGCTGTAACTTCAGCGTTAATGCAATTTGAATAGACAGGGACGAGTGCAGGGAAGGTAGAGTATGTACCAGTGCGTATAAGATGGTCAAATGATACGCTGATAGACACAAGTTTGAAGAACAAAGGCTGGTGTTAAGTAGGGCATTATTTCAATTTCAATTCTTGAATTTGAATTCAATTTGAATTGGTGCATAATAAACAGGAGGCAGATTTGCCGTTTGAATGTATAAGGAGGAGGAATTAAGATAAATTGAAAAGCACTAATGTAAAAGTTTCATAAAACATTTGAATGAAATTTGAACATTTATAGACTTTGTGGACAGAGAGAACAACAGAATGATGGGTAAATGTGAGTTTACCAGCTGCTGTTGTCCAGCTGTATGTCGTTCTCTCAAGATCTCTTCAGTCCTTTGTAGAACACCGTACTCCACCTTCAGCTCAGCGATTTCTTGACGTTTCTTCTTGTAAGTGCTGCTCTTGCCACGCATCTTGGCCACATATCGCTTAAACTAAAAAATGAGATAAAAACACCAAAAAGAATCTTAATTAAGACATTAGGACAAAAAAAATAAAATAAAATAAAAAAATTAAAACAACAATAAAGGAAAAGGGACAAGAAACAAAAATAAAAAAGTAAATGGGACAATAAAAATAAATTTTAAAAATAAATTATATATTTATAAATGAATTAAATTTGGTCAGAAAATATGTAGGGGCAATAATACTCAATACTCATTAATCTTTATCAAAATGTAGAAAAAAAAAAAGTATGTCAAACTGCTTTTTGCTTGTTAATTTTAAATGCTCCTGTGGTGTGACAAATGACTTTTTAAAGACATAAGCACTCATGTAGTTTCGTAATTAATCATAGTTTAATTTTAGGGCATCAAATCCACATTCATAATATACTTTTTTTTTTTTTTTTTTTAATGAAGCAAAACTCTGTTTAAAATTGTTTTATGTGAAGTATAGCATCTCACAGAGCAGGACATTACCAAATAAGTATATCTATTTCTTTAAATACTATACTAAATAAAAATATTAAATTAAATTAAAAAATACCCATAAAAAAACTTTTTAACAGTAAGTATTTATGAATTAGAAATGTATGGCCTGTGTGAATAGATAATAAGTTTCAATAAGTTACAAAAGGAACTCGGTCAGTAGAATCTGCTGTCCAATTAGTTAATGTGACATTGGATGTTTTTCAGAAGGGATAAACAGATCAACACACAATGAGCCCTGGTTGAGTGACTGTGTCTCACTGATTACTACAAACAAAGCAAAGCCACTGACTTAAATAGGAAAATGATAATGACATGCAAACACCACCTGTGCTGCATATACATGTACAGGGTTAAGGGATGCAATGAGACAAAGTCAGGGGGAACATTGTGGCCTTGGCTCCGTCTCTGGTAAGGTGAGAGTCTCTAGGAGAAAACAGCTCTGGAAATGAGTGGGTGTGAAGAAGGGGCAAACCAGGGTGCCACTGGGACATCTCAGTAGATCTCAACAAAAGAAACCTGAGCCCGCAGGCATGCAGCCAGAGGGACAAAAAACATCTTCATCTGGCAGCTTGTTCGCTCAGGCTATTCTTCTGTCTGTACTGCCAATGGCTATAAATGCTGAGAGGCACCGGAGAGCAAACTCAGAAATCACACAATGTGCTGTATGTCACTTGGGGCACGCAGAGATTGTGTGTGAGAGTTTATGCTTTGTGTATTTTGGGACAGCAAGGGCAGACAAGGTTGGTGCGGTTTGGGAGGGGGCAGCAAAAACTCAAAACAACACATCAGCTTAATTGCAGGTTCAATTTAAGTCAAGTTTAACTGACAGCCTTTGTTACATAATGCTGATTAACTTCTGTATTTTTTGATATCTGAGTCAGCAGCCACACTATATTTTTTATTGATACTGCAAATATTTAACAAATATTAAAAATCCCATTACAAATATACAATCTACTCCACTTTCCAGCAAAACACTGCAAATCTGAAGCTAATTCTGAAGTATACTTTTTGACTAAGTTCAACTTCATCTCAACAGTGGATCTTTGAGCTATTTCAGCATTTTAAACAAGCCGAAAACGTCCATCCATGCTCATTGTGAAAAGTGTTGTGTGCACGCCTGTTTGAGAGACTGAGCATAACACGAAAAAATAAGTATGAGCCTCAAATGTCTCTCATCAGTTTTTTAAGGGTTATATACAAATACATTTTTGTAGTAATTGCCATAAAACCACAATTGCTGTCGATTGAGTTTAATTGTATTGAACTGCCTCCAATTTATCCATCTTTTGAATTTCTTTTAAAATGTTTGTTAACTCATAATTACGTTTATTTTTATTTATTTTAGAAATCAATCTGTGTTTAAGTTAATTTGAGTCATAGCTGGGTCTCCCACTGCACCAAAGGCCATTCCTCCTTTCTGTTTCCTTCTACATTGTGCCATAAGTTGACCATACTTGGTTACTGTCTATTTCAGAGGCTCAGACTTGCACATCCCTATCACATCTATAGACACACAGTCTCTCTATAGTTTCAGCTATCCATCACTTGGCTCCTGCTTTTCACGGTTGGATGAGCCATGGACAGAAGTGAGTGTTATCATGGAAAGGCTGATAAAAATCGCAGGAAGTACAGAACTGGGGGAGGGATGGTGGCTATTTTAGCCAGGGTGCCGTTCTATCTGCTCAGCCTGCCAATATCTCAGCCCAAGGCCAGCCAGGGAATGGAACGTCTGCTTGTTAAAAAAAAAAAAAAATGCAGACAGACAGCAAAAAGTGAGGACAGGATAGTTCACAGGTCTCAGAAACAGACAGAGGCCTGTTCATCACTGACAGTCACTCCGGGAAATCTCCTGGGAGAAAAACATTACAGCTCTGGCTCTGGGGCCAGTGTGAGAAAGTTTGAGGCAGATGACACCAACTGTCACCTGCCCTTTTGGAGCTGTGCTCCTTAAAGCGATAATTCACCGCTGGCAAGATTAGCTTGTAATAAAACTTGCCTGGCTGTGCTGTAGACACATTTTTTTTAAAAAATAGATCCTATATAACCAGAAAAAAAGAGAAAAAGCTGTTTTCTTTTGACAAAAACTTCTGATTTTGGTTCTGTCCTTCTGTCGATCCAGAAAAGAATAAACAAAATGCAGACGTTTGGTCTATAATTTTAAAATAAATGCCCTGCAAAATTCCACCTGATGGTGCAGAACTTTTCCTGACAAATAAATGCTACAAGAAACACAAAGAAACAATACAAAACAATACACAGCTGATTGAACATCTGCAAACTTATTCTTTAAGTATTGCATATTTGGTTTGCATATTGCATATTTGGTTATCTATTATTATATCCATATTACTAAATATTCATATTCATATTCTGATCATTCAGATATACAGTACACTGCAAAAGGTAAAGTGATCTAAATGGTTATTTGAGTACTTTTAACATAATAAATGTTGAAATATTTTTAAATAGAATGGGATGAATTTGTGAGAGAACCCTGAAGCACTTGCAGCTGTGTTTCTTTGTGTTGTGGATGGTAACTCTGTGTTTTCAATACCTCATCTCCACGGATCAGCTCAGCTCCACCCCGCTCTCGTGCCTGACTGCTCTTCATGTTCAGTTCTCTCTCCACAGCCGCCAACTCCTCACGGGCCTCCTGCAACTCCTCCACCTTGCTTTCCTTCTTACGGACTATAATAGCAGCCTAAACACACAAATCAATTATTTATTTATTAAAGTGCCCCTTTAATGATTTTTTTTAAATGACCTTTTATGCAGTGTGTAACAGTGAATGAAAATATCCTGCAAAGTTTTAAATCTGAAAGTGCACTGTATATGAAGTCATTGTCTTTCAAAAGAAATAATCAACTCAAGTCATTTTCAAAACAAATTTGTCAACATTTCCAGCCATTTGTTGCATGCTCTGATCTGAGAAAACTTGATTTCACATGTAACAATGAAAATGCTAATTCATTCTTTGCCACTAGGTGTCATTTTTGGTGCGCTAAAATCTCAAAAATACTGCTTTAAATTAAATCAACCAATCACCGTAGGGGTTCTGAAATATATAATAGTTGAACTAATTGTTTGGGAATCACTGAACAAATAAGGTAAAGACAAATGCATGTTATAAAAAAATTAAAGTGCATGCATGTTAACCTGTTGTTTTGGACTCCCAAAACCAAAAAAATAAACCTTTCATAACCCATAATAGGGACACTTTAATAACTTTTTGCTGATTTACTGACTCCCACATTTTCCCAATTAAAATTTTAACAAGGATATAAATAGAAAGTTTTAATAAGTTTAGGTTTTTAATGTTTTTTAATATATGAATAAAAATGAAACTATGAAAAAAGTTACATTCTGCACTATTTCTTACTTTCATTGAAGATGTGCACAAAATCTAAAATCATGCTGGAGCACATTCAGGTAAAAGTGGGACAAACTCCACACATTCTGAAATTGTGTATTTTTATATAAAACTTTTCACCCAAATTGGTATACTAATAAATAATGCTTTAACATTGTTTTTCTATGTAAACGTGATAGACAGCTTGTTTGACAAGACATTCGAAAACAGAAGACTTTCAAAAAGCATATCTAGACCTTTTTTCCATTCCACTGCCCAACATTTGGCATTTTTGCAAAAACATGTTTTGTGTCAATGGCTCCATAGACCTTTGGAAACCACTGTCTGAAGGAAGATCAGTTGGCTGGGACAAAGGTCAATTATACAGTCTTCTTGTTATACAAAAATCTCTGACTTCAGATTGATGTCCAATCAGAATCAGGAGAGACGTTAAATAGTTTATGATAATGCACATCTGGCAACTACATATGAAACAAATGCACACTGTTGTATAAGCAAATTAGAGAACATCAAATATTCTTTCAAGTTCAAAGACTTGCAGGACAAGTGCATCATGGGTACGAAGGCCACATTCACCTATACCCTGTGTTTCCATTGTGGACACGCTGGGCTTCAAAGGGCTTAAGGGGAACGTAGTAAATCACACAGTATGAATAACCCTGCATGAATAAAGATTGCATGCAAAACAAAGTTTGGGCAGAAATCTCTCCGCCCAGAATAAACCTGATCTCTCAGGTAAAACAACAACACCTGTTCAAGCAAATTCAAGTCAAAACAGAGACGACAGCTTACCTGCTGTCTGAACAAAGAGAGTTTATCATCCATCGGGTCGTTACGCATCATCTTCTTCTCAATCAGATGGTTGACCTCTTTGTTGGTTTCTCTGATCTAACGAACAAAAGACATTTTGTTACTCTATACACTACATTCAAAAGTTCGGAGCCAGTAAAAGAAAGATACAGTAAAGATGAATTTAACTGATGAAAATTGGGTGTAAAAACTCTATATATCTATAATGTTACAAAATTGATACATTTCAAATAAATGCTGTTCTTTTAAACTTTCTATTAATCAAAGACTCACAACAAAACTGTACAGCCGTTTTGACACTTTCTTCATATTCACATTAGGGCTGGGCAGTATATCACATGATATATTCATGTGCATCTTGTCAGTAAAGCTGGTTCTTTGATTAGATTGAAATCTCCATCACCTGTTTTCAAATGAAATGGGAGTTAATATACACAGAGGCATAGATCAACAAGCTATGCAATATCTCGTTCAGTTTCGCGGCTGCTAAATTTGCGATACTGAAGATACTGCGTAGCTTGTCAGTGATCTATGGCTATGGAGATTTACCACTAATCAAATAACTGGCTTTATTGACGAGATGCGCATGAATATATATATTTTGAGGAATATATCGCTCTGCCCATATTCACATCCATGCACACTGACTGACCTTGTCCTCCAGCTCCCTCAGTTCTGCTTGGCCCATGGCAGGCTCAGCCGCCACCTTCTGTAAGTACTGCACCACCTTTCTCATGTTCTCCAGGTCTCTGGGCAGCTTCTCAGACACCATGTAGGAGTTGAACTTGATGTCCTCCTCGAGTCTCTTCATAAGGCCTGTGATTAGAATCACATGCATGTTACCTTTACAAATACAAGTACCAAAGTCATCTAGCTCTGTGCCACAATACTTGTTTATGGCAGTGAGAGTGTAATAAGATACGATGGACATCATAAAGAAACTGTTGTGGAGTTCTGAAACTTGCAATGTGAGAGCACAAGAAATTAATGCACTATGAATAAATCCTTGAAAGATGAGTAAAATGTGCAAAGAAGTCACAAAACTAAGTAATAAAAGTAATAAGTAATAAAATGTTTGAAAAAAAAAAAAAAAATTGTAAACATTTTTAGTATAAGCGTGCACTGGAAATCGAACCCATCACTTGTGCTTAACTGTCATTCTGGGACAGGTGTCCTTAAGTGCAGAAACTCACTCTCTGGCTTTTCATCTGCAGATGCCTGCTGCAAATCTTTGAGCTGGATTTGACATCTCTGCAGTCTCTGTTCTGCCTGGAAGAGCTGCACCAGAGACGAAACACAGACTGAGCCATCAGAATGTCCAGGAGACAATAACTGATTTAATAACTGGTCATGGAGCTCCAGTGAGTTTCTTCAGACATAAACATACAACTGACATATTTGTGCAGGTATTCAGACTGTCTCTACCTGGTTCTTCTGCTCCTGTTTCTGGTGAGCAAGAGATTCTTCTCTTTCTTTTTCCACTCTTAACTGTCTGGCCAGTTCCAGCATGCGTTGATGGTTTGAAACTGCCTCCACCTAGTGGAGAAGAATAGTATGACTTTAAATATAGATAGATTTTTACTTGTATATATTTCTATTCAAATAATATATTTCAATATATTTAATATACAATGTCAAATTTTTCTGAAATATATACATGCATGTGTCTGTATTTATATATACACATAATAAATATTCACAGTACACACACATATTATGTAAAGAAAATACTTTACTTTGGGATGTGATTAATCGTTGGTCAGAACTAGTCAGAAGAAATTCTTTTAGTTTTTAATTGACATGCAGTGTGTCTTTATTTTGTGTGGATTTATGCATTCATTGTTCCATTTATTCCCTTTTAAACCTCAGCAGTTCATTTGATAGTTAATCAAATCTGTAAATGTGTAAAATGTGTAAAATTCCATCATTTACTTTTACAAATACAGTAGATTCTATAAGATTTGGTCTTTCTTACCCTCTTTTTAAGCCGCTCCACCCTTTTTATGAGTTGATCCTTCTCCTCCTCCATTGCAACAATGTCCTGCAGCGACACAGTGTTATTGTGTATATAATGCAAAACTCTACATGACCAGATGGGACTTCAGCAACACTGGCTTTCTTACCCGTCGAATCTCAGCGGTGGAGAAACCCGAGCTCTTCAGCTGTTCACACTCTTTGTGGATGTTCTTGAATCCTTCCACCAGCTCCTCATACTATGAAAACAACAGAAAGAAAACATTAAAATAAAACACAAAAAATTAACACCTATTAATCTAAAAATGTACAGAATCTATAGGGGGTACACAAATGGGCACAAAAAAACACTTAATTTTACGGTTACACCTATTTGTTGCTTATTAGCATGCATATTACTAGAATATTAGCCATTTATTAGTGCTAATTAAGCACATATTAATGCCTTACTCTTCATCCCTCATCCTACTCAATATCTAAATTTAACAACTACCTTACTAACTATTTATAAGCAGTAAATAAGATTTTTATTGAGGGAAAAGTTGTAGTTAATAGTGTTACCAAAAGGCTTTAAAACTCACAATGTAATGAACAGGTTTTTTTTTAACTTCATTTAACTCTAAATATGAGATGAGCTCTTTTTACTAATCATTTAATTATTTACCAGCAAAAAAACATTTAGATTAAATGCTTTTTTTCATTAAAGAAAAAAATTCTATAAATTAAAGAAAATATTATAGAACATATATAACAATCTAAAAGGCTTAAAAGTATAGTTCACTCAAATATTTTAATTTGCTAAACATCTGCTTACCCTCAAGCCATATAAAATATAGGATGAGTTTGTTTCTTCATCAGAGCATATTTGGAGAAATTTAGCATTACAGTATATCACTTGCTCACCAGTGGACCCTCTGCAGTGAATGGGTGCCGTCAGAATGATAGTTTGAACATCTTTTCACTTTACAGGATATTAACCCGATCTGAAGTTGTGTTGTGGATTATTGTGATGTTTTTATCAGCTGTTTGGACTCTCAATCTGATGGCACCCATTCACTGCAGATGATTCATTAGTGAGCAATTGATGTAAAGCGAACTTTCTCCAAAGAAACAAATGCATCTGAATCTTGGCTTGCCTGACGGTGAATATATTTTTAACAAAAAATTATTTTGGGGTGAAATATACCTTTAAGCCATACATTCAGTATAGTAATACCTGGTGGTAGGTCTCCGCAATGATATCATCTTGGAGAAACTCAGCAGGAATCTCTAATTTGACAAGGAACCTGGCCAGGTATGCTCTCTTCTTCAGCTCTGGAATCCTCTGTAAGAGCCAGTGCAAGATGGGGTGCACCACAGGCTTACTTCCTGTCACCAAACCCTGACGGAAGCTGCTTCTGTCAAGGCATGCACATTTTAAAACTGATTAGATATTAAATATTTAAAACTTAAAAAAGCACAAGAACAAAATTAAAACCTCGTTTTTTTCATCGTTCAGCTTCTTTCTCCAAAAAAACAGACGTGGGACCCAGCTAAGCTACTGTACGATACCTACATGTCCTGACACCTCTATGTTACATATTCTTATATACTGTTTTGGATATTTCTGTCTTACACTTCAGACATTCCTCCAGGAGGTTTGTATTTCAGCATCCCCAGAAGAGTAAACATTCTCTTAGTTGTCTGCTCTGGCATTTCCTCACGTATATCAATGGCTTGCTGAAAGAAAAGATAAATGGAGACAAGATAAAGTGTTAAAAACAGCCGATTAGAGGAAACACAACATAAAAATAAACCTGACACATAGGGTCTGTATAGCATACCAGATTGTTAAATACAAATGTAATATAATATAAAATAAATAATAATTATATAAAAAAAAAAACTGATGACAGGGACACAAAGAATACTGCTTTGTACTGATATTTAAAATTATTATACTCATATAAGGTTACTTATTTCACTTCGCATTTATATTAATAAAGATAATTATTTCACTCACCTTTGGATCAATTTCAGCCAGAACATCATTTAAAGTCTGCAGTAACTGCATTGGCTCCAGAGAGTCAAATGTAATGAGATTGAAGTTTTTCTTAAAAGGCTCTCTGTTCAGCTGTTCGACGATAAATTTGAGATGTTCGCTCATGATGTTTGTTTGTGGGTTTCAAACCTAAAAACAACCTCACTTGATAGCGATGTTTAGACTTCCAACTAACGTTAAGTTAGCTAATTTTCAAGCTAATTATCGAAGTATAACGTTAGTTCTCTGAGCGCTGTCACGGAATGTCGTTTTTTGCTTGACTTTTGCTAAATTAAAATGATAAATACTTGTATACGCCGTGCAACTGCAAGCACCGTTAACACATCAACTAATTATGATGTGACAAAATCGCTAAGTTGGCAACACTGGAACCGTTGTCACACAAGGCCTGGTTGCTAACAGGAAGTTGGTCATCTGAAGAGATTTTTTGTTTTTTAAAATAAAAGTCTTTTAAAAGACTTTTAATTGTTTCTGCACTGTAAAAAGACTTTCAGTACGTTTTTTAAAGAAAAAATCTTAAAAAATCATGACATACAGGACAAAACTGTTCAATTAGTATCAATCTTCATATTGAATCACCAGTCTTTCAGAATATCAGTCTTTGAATTACAGAAGTTTGTCAGTGAATAGTTTATTTAATTTTATTTAGTTCCAAATATCCACGGATTACTAAATAACCAGGCTAAACTTACCTAACTTAACTTATAAACAAGACTGACATCTAACTTATAATTATCTGCAGTCGTATTTAAAATACTTTACATTTTACCTTTAGAACCACAGGGTTTAACTGTCTTTTTATCTTGTCCCAACTTTATTATCATCATAATAATATTAATATTAATAAATGTTTATAATTATTGGGTCAGAATTATTGTTATTATTATTAAATTGTTATAAGTTACACATTATTATAAAGGGTTGTTATACATTTGGCATTTACTAGCTATAGGTACACTTAATTATAAAACTATGTTTTCAGTCTAGAACCTTTCTTGATTTTTTTTCTTCAACCTTTGTCCATTTTACTTGACTGTTTTTCTTTATTTTACAAGAGCAAATCTGTACACTAAACAGGCACTAGACAAACTAGATGTAACAAGAGAACAGCTAGTAAAAAAATGAATTATGTTTTATAGCTGGATTGGGACAAAGGAAGAAACCAAATGGGGGGGAAATAATAATAATTCTCCTTTGTGTTCGAATGTGTCATGAATTCACCAACACACATCTTCGCAGTTTATCTGTGAGTAACTGGTGTGAGGTGGATTTGGCGCTGTGTGCTGCTCTGCGCGTGGCCGTCTAGCTCTGTCTGAGGCGCGTGAATGCACGGGTACATAGGCATTATCTTCATTTCCAGCTTCATCGGCAATTTACAGAATGCGGAGGTGAAAACGGACGGTCCCGCCGATCGAGGCACAAATCCTTGACGGTATATGCTGGTATTACACCAGCTAGTATTAGTTTTCTTCTCTGAAAACCGGTTCTGAGCGAGAATCACGCATGCATTCAAACAGAGGATTATCGCGGAGGAACTGCCTTGAAACCATGAGCTGCAGTTGGGGGACGGAGCTGTGGGTGAGTACAGCCGCGAGACACTGAGGCGAATGCATCTGCAAGATATTAAGCAATATAGCGCACAAAATGCTTAGGATCCCCGTTAGCAATATGCATATGGCCATTAGTATCAGATATATAACGTTAGCCCACCGCACCACCCATTTTACAATGATGCAGATCGCAAATTCCAGCTACTGTTACAGGAATCTTTCATTTAGCACCGACTCTTTTGTATGCACGTCCATATATTTTTATGCAAGCAAATGCATGCTCTCTAAAGCTCATTTAAGGCAATTATTAGCCATAAGCATTGACTAAATACCCTGGATGGCAATAATCCTGGGCTAATACTGTCCCTAACCACATGCAATGAGGCTGGAGCAGGTGCACAGGTTATTCCCATGCATGTCCTTTTTTAGCTTTGATGTTGCTATGTGTATGTAAGAAAGTAATAGTGTAATATTGTTGCACCACGCGTTACAGCTTCTATTATGATCTTTAATATTTCATTATTTCAAGACTGTCCATTGCTGGCTTTAACATCATGCAAACTTAACCTAGTAACAACACCATAATGTAGGATAAAAGATTCAAGGTTGTGTAGCCTGTGGTTAAACATCTGGGCTGTTAACCAAAAAATGTAGACCTTGCAAGCTTCCACTTTTTCTTAATTCATTGTAATTTGTGTAGAAGAGACCAGGGAAAATGGTAAATATGGAGAAAATTCTATCAGTTTAACCCGAGAAATAAGTTATGGCTGGAAAACATGGCCACCACCCCTCTTCAGGTGACAGCAGAAGCTTGTAAGCCTTTGTAAAATATTATGAGGGTAATATTTTCTAAGGATTTATAGGACTAAACCCAAGCTTGATTTGTGGTCATGTTAATGGATGTTAAGTGACAGAACTTGTGTCATCTGAATCAGCAAGTTTCATTTAATTTAATTTAATTAAAAGCCTTCCATCATCATATTTAATATATCAGGGTTGATATGGGATGGTATAAAAAAGTTATTTAAACAACCACTCTAAATTACAGCATTCATACATTAGTAGGTATGACAACAATGCTCCTGTAGTTGACAATAATTAAAATTTAGGAAGGAAAAGTTGATTTTTAAAACACTTGAAAGACTTAAAAAAAAAAAGACATTGTGCATTAAACACAAAATTACAAATGTTGCAGCGGATAAAATAGTTAAATGCTAAGTAATAGACTGATCATTATTCAAATTGACTATTTAAGCTATATTATGGATACCAGAGGAGATTCAGATCAATATGTTTTGTAACAGTAACCTAGTGGTTAATAGGTTTCAAAACAAGTTAAATGCTCTGTGATGGATGAAGTTTGTACTGTGTGTATATAGCGATAAGCATTAGGCATGTTACGGCTGGAGGGCCAGCAGCGCTGAATAATGGATCTGACACATTGCCAATGTCAGACAATACTGCAAACTCATGAAATAATATGGGATGACTTTCATTCGGAGGGTATTTTGATATCTCTCCTTTGGGCCCTCTTTCACAGTTATATCAAATCCATCAAAGCAAAATCTATAATTTTTATCTCCTAAAGTGTTCTGTTGGCACTCTACCTTCATTGCAATTTCATATTTTGTCAGTGTTATATGAACGTGAGATGCTCTAAATGGTTAGTCGCTCATATGTTAACTCTCGGTCTAATGTCTTTTGCAGGATCAGTTTGATAATTTAGAGAAACACACTCAGTGGGGCATTGAGTTTTTGGAACGCTACACCAAGTTCGTGAAGGAACGGTCTGAAATTGAACTGAGCTATGCTAAACAGATCAGGTAAGATATCTGTATAGGCTCATATTTGTAGTTCTTATAACGATAAGGAAATGTTGTCATGAATTAGACGCTCATAATTTGTCAGTTGTCTAAAGTGCTTTATGCAGGACAATTATTTTTAAAGCAGCAGTGATAAACAGAAAAGTAAATGTTAATATTTCAAAATGTATACCAGCTGTATAGCAGCTCCACAGAAGAAAATAGTATCATTATTTACCTCAATTCAGATTAATGTTGATTCACTTCAGTTTATTAACTGTCAGTGTTGCAAACTTCACAACCTCAGAAAACAATAGTGTTATTATCCAGCTAAATTCAGTTCAAGTGTTTCGTTGTAAAGTAACCAATAATATTTTTTAAGTGTAATAAAATATTAATAATAGTGCTGGGCAACGATCAATCGCAATTAATCTAAAATAAACATTTTTGTGTACATAATATATATGTGTGTATATTATGTATATATAAATACACACACATGCATGTATATATTTAAGAAAAATATATGTTTATATATTAAATCTATTTATTTGTAATATAAATTATATCAATATAAATATATACATGTAAATATTTTTTCTTTATATATGTATCTTTATATATGCATATATAATAAATATACACAGTACACACACATATATTATGTACACACAAACTTTTATTTTAGATGTGATTAATCATTGCCCAACATATGTATATTCTAATTATTTTTGGTGGAAATTCCATTTAAAAAAGAATGAACCACGTGGCAGTTATCAGCTATTTTTGATAATCCAGTCAATATTATTTTTGATCCTCATAGATTTGTGCATCACTGTATCAGCAGATTACCGAACTGTCAGTAATGTATCAGTTTATTATTTAATTCTGAATATACCTGCATTATAATTCCCAGTAAATGTCAACCGAAGCACACAAATATTCAAAAAGATGGTGTTTTATGAGGACAAGGTATTATGTCAGTGAGAGCAAACATAAAACGGGTCACATGTCCGGCGTGTATTACCATGGATACTGGGTTTCCACGGCTCTGACCCACATTCTATTATCTACCACAGATTCTGTAATATTTCTTGCTGGCTGCATTTTGGAAGTTTATTAAGCAGCCGTTTCCACTGGAGATGTTGACCCTGAGGACACCGGATGACTTACTAGCATCATCTCAAAGACATACGCAGAGAAACCTCAGCGTTTATAATAAACCCCACAGCTGGAGCTCACAGCAGCGCTGCTCACCGTGCAACAAACAGGCCCTCTGTGTTCGTATTTTCTGATCGCATAAGAGAAAATCCTCTTTTCGTAGCCATTCCCTCAATCCGTGCATTGTTGTTATTTTTAAGAACTGTGTCAGACTGTATTTTGCTTTCAAGAAAGACTCTTTAATTCACAGCATCTCCCAGAGCCTTTTTTTTGTTGTTGTGTTGTTCAGATCGCAACCATGGGTGAAAGATTTATTAAGCGCTAAGCACATAAACGGCATTGACGTGGATCTGTCTGAGCGAAGAATAATAGTGCTTTAAAAAAAGCTGGGTTGGGTTATTCTAATGAGGATTTATTTATGGCTTTATCAACCTCTTTCCCATTTGCCGTTGCGTGTTGACGCATAGGGCGGCGCATTTAGGCCAATCGTAGGGAAACTAGCAGACAATAAAGCAACTGCATCGGTGTGTGGTCTTGTCAAGAAACTGCAAGATGGTGATCTGCCTAGCAACACGTCAGACTCCTGGGAGGTACCGTTTGGTGTGTGCGGAGAGAGGGAGAGATAGAGTGAAGGAAAGCTGCAGGAAAAAGCATTGAGGGGGCGGCACCATCAGCATGCGCTCTCACCATCGTAATTGATTTTAAGCCATTTATAGGCCCTCTTGAAATTAATCACAGGATATTCATGTATATAAAGCAATGGTTTTCTCGTTTTCACTGTGTCATTTCTCGTCTTCTTGAACTGATTGACTAAGGTCAGCCTCATGAATCGGACGCCTTGTTCACTAGAATGATATGATTATTCTGATGGTGACAATATTAGCTTTTGTTGGCACTGCAGTCTCGTGTTGCACTGCAAGCAGCATTAGATCTTGTCACTGACGTGCACAATTTCACTCATTCAAATTAATGGGAAACAAAGACACCTTTGAAATCAGTGAAATGTCATGCTTTGCTTTTTTGGTGAAAGAAATGTTTGCTAAATTGTTGTTTTTTATGTTAGATTAACTGTTTTTAAAGTATTTTTTAAATTTCTATTTAAATGTGCCTTTTATGCATTACTGCTTGCAAAAAATAATGACTGAATATTCTCTCTCAATCTACCATTGGTTGAACAAAGAGATAAATAGCACACCATTGGTTCAAACAAACATAATTTACATATTACGTGTTTAGAGCTGCTTAATAGAATAAACATTTGAACAAAGTGTCTTATGTTTTTATACTATAGGAATCTGTCCAAGAAGTATCAGCTCAAGAAGAACTCTAAAGAAGAGGAGGAATTCAAGTGAGTCAGAACAGTTTGGCATATATAAATCATACACATGTTTTGATATGATAACAGTTTATGTCATACTGCTGTTCAAAAGTTTGGGAAAGTCTCTTATGCTTAACGAGGTTTTATTTATTTAATCCAAAATTAATTTTTGTGATGCAAAGCTGAATTTTTAGCAGCATTACTTTAGTCTTCAGTTTCACATGATTCTTCACAAATCATTCTAATATGCTCATGTACTCTTTGAAATTTTTTTTTCATTATTATCAATGTGGTTGATATTAATTTTATGCACACTTGCTGTGGAAAAATATAGATTTCTAACCTAATCTAACCCAAGCTTTTGACTAGTAGAGTATATACATAATGGGCCGGTTTCCCGTACAGGAATTAGATTAAGCCAGGACTAGATCTTTGCTAATTTAGGACATTTAAGAGTTTTT